>JAEIFJ010002660.1:0-123014 GCA_018903435.1 Leucophenga varia
AAAGAGTAATTATTTATGAATGTACTCGCTCCGAATTGGGTAAAAACATTTTTTTGGTCATCCAGGGTCAAAACCAAGACGACACGCCCATGTAACGGGTATTTCAGCTTCGGTTCCACCGAAGTTAACGTTTTTCCTTGTTTATTCTATAAAAAGCCTTGAAAGCTTAGCTTTATTTAAGACAATTGATTCTTCGAAATGCGTCCTTCCTCCCGTATTTTTTTAAATTTCTGAGAGGTGGTATTTGGCCTCAACCTTAAACGGATTTGTTTTGATACCACTTTGAGAAATCAAAAGTCCTAAATAATCGACTTCCGTTCTGAAGAACTTACATTTGTCGATTTGAACTTTCATACTGGCCTCCTCAAGAGTTTTGAATATTGACAAGTCAATAATATGATCTTGTTCAGATTAACTATACACAATAATGTCGTCGATGTAGACCAAACATATTTTTCCGATATGCTCGCGCAATATATCATCAAGAGCTCTTTGGAAAATGGCTGGGGCATTTTTTAACCAGAAAGGTAACCTAGTAAATTCATATTTACCATTTGCTATCGAAAATTCTGTTTTCTCGATATCAGATTCCTGAACAGGAATTTGATGGAAACAACTCTTTAAATCGAGTAGAAAGAAATATTGATTCTCGCCCAATTGTGCAAGCAATACGCAATACGCCGTCGTCTGCTTGTTTAGTTTTCGATAATCGATGACCACCCAATATTGTCTATTACCAGAGGAATCGAATGGAAGGTCGAATTATAACTTTAGTAGTGTAAGTGAGCTTTTTGTACGGTTCGGCGAAAAGGGTTGGTGAAGCATCTATTAGGCGCGGAAGATTGAGCAATTGATTTTCTGACAATTGGTTATCTTTTATATTGATATTATTAATAGATTAAGACTTTGAGTACTTTAATTTTATTTTGACATTATTTTGAATTATCATGAAGTTATCTCGAAAATGGATAACCACACCGAGAGCTTGTAGGCTATCGTTTCCGACTATAACATGAAAGTATTTTAATGTAGGAAGACTATAAAATTTTAAAGCAATATCTTTTAAATTGAATATATTGAGAAAAGTATGTTCAGTAATTGTAACGTCTCCAGCTTCTGATTTTGCATAGAAACTCTGCTGATTGATAATAATTTTTAGCCAAATTGGGTTGAAGGTAATTTTTGGTAGAGCCTGTATCAATGAGAAGGAAGAGTTAGTTAACCTAAAAAATGTGTGTCGCTAATGTCTACTGATTCTTCTTGTTCGTAATAAATGATTTCTTGTACAACCGATTACACGTTTTTTCGGCCATCTCTTCATGTGGTTGTATTTCATGCGGCTTGGGACCGTTCGGACGTGGTGGTGGTCCCTATCCTTGTTGGTAAGGCTTATTATTGTTTTGATTATTGAAATTTTGTGTGGGCCTTAAACCTTAAAATTGTTGATTTGGTCTCGGAGCGAATCCTTTGTTAATTGGATTGCAATGTGGTCTCCATGAAATAGGATTGGAGACCTTTTGTGGCATGTATGCCAATTGAGAATAAAATGGTTGCGAATTTTGCTGCACCTGTATGGGGGGAGTTTATCTGAGGTTGCTGAGGATAGAACCGTTTGTTTGCAACTTAAGAGTTATGAGCATAATATGCTCGGAAATGTTGATTTTCCAGCTTTAAGCACAAATGAAGTGCTTGAGGCGAGTCAGCTGGTTCTCGAATACCGAGTAGAAGCGGCAAGTCACCTTTTAGACTGCGTTTGAACGAATCGAGTGCCTTATCTCGATAGTGACTCTCTGCTAATTTCCATACAGCCGATTTTATTAAAAATTAGTGATTTTATTAAAAATTTTGATAGAATTCGTCAATCGTGCAATTTCCTTGCACTAAAGAGACCATTTGGAATTCAAGAGTACCCAAATCTCGTTTATCTGCAAAATGGAGTGTCAGACATTTGGAAATTGCTTTCCAATCGAGGAGTGTATTGTACGATTCCAAAGCTATGTCCGCGATGCCAACAATTTTACTTCGTATTACACTTAAAAATCCGAACAAAACTTTTAAATTTAAAAGCAAGATCTTTGCAATTGCAACAGCTGATATCTTCGTAGTTGCGCCATCTGTTGTGATTTCAGAACAATCGTTTGTTAATGCGTTGCAATTGATAATATTTTTAATTGGCGACTTTCAAAAAATGGGTTTTGGCCTCACAAACTGGTAAAATTTCATATAGTGCATTGGAGTGCCTTTTGAAGGCATGAACTAAACTCACCTGGATTTCGCGAAAGTTCGCGCTAACAGCGGACTACGTCAGAGATTTTATCATGCTCGGAAGATTGCCTCTAAGCGCTGGGTCAAATATTTGGTCAGAATAATTGGCGAAATTTGCATTGGGATTCAGAACCGTCTGTACTAAATATCGTTCTTGTGACTGAAATATGTTATTTAAGACTTCGCTTATGGTCGCAGTCAGTTGGTCAACAGTAATGGTAGATAAGTTTGAGCAGACCGGTTAGTATTATTACGATTTGGGGGTTTTAAAAGGTTATTCTGATTTGCCATGATCAACAAAATAATTATTTACTTAATAAAACGGTTAAAAAATTTAACTCTACTTTTGTTTTGAAAAAATATTTAATTAAATTTAATAGTTATTATTATTATTTTTTAATTTATTTTTTTTTTATTTACTTTTAAAACAAAAATAAAACTTTTTTTTTAGATATTAATTATTTAATCATTTATCTAATAAAATTATTTAATCAAAAAATAGTATTATTTTTCCTTTTTTTAATATTTAATATTGAATTTATTTCATTTCGTTCACTTTTTTTTATATAAAAATTATTTAAATTCGTTTAATCCCTTAAATATTCCTTAAATTAGATTTATTGTTGTTACACTATAATGAAGTATTTTATCATCTTTCCAGATATGACGAAGCTAAGGGCCTTCTTCTTCGTACTACTATATTATTTAATTTGGAACCAGTGGATTTACGCCTAAATACCGAGTTTATTTAAAACGATATCACTGAACGACCTAACTCGCGATATCGAACTATCCTTGACCGTACGATATTATCCTACTGGTCCCTGCTCGGGCGGTAACTTAACATCATCAATCAATCGTGATTAAAAATAATAAAAAATATATATTTTGTTATTCAAAGAATTGGTCTTTTTATTTTGGAATGAATTTAAAAACTGAAACTTTACATAAACTTAAACGTTGCTCGAGGTCTTTGCTGCTGCTGGACTGCAGCCGCGATGATGTTAAGTTACGCTCGTGGCGCAAAAGCTGAAGACGCAAAATCAGCAAATTCCAGTGTCCGTCGATCGCAACTTTGTTGCGCGTGTCGGAAAGACTGCAGACGTTTGGTCTGCAATTATTGTTATTCTTGTTGTTGTTGCTGTTTGTTATTGTCAACGTAGTTGACGTTAACTTCTATATATATTTCCGTGATCAAAATGTAGTAAGACAACTCGTTTTAAATTTCCCGTGCATTAGGAATCGGTCTATAGATCCTTAGCTGACATCTATGTCAAATTTTAGTCTTGCTTTGAGGTGGTTTTTTCGGTCTCGGCTCCCCTTTGGCACGGTATTCACTTTATTGGTTCACAGTTTTAATGTCGAATGCATAATACCAGTGGCTTTGCTCTCCTTTTATTTTTTTGTTTTTTGCTTCTACCTGTAAACTAAATAATTTCTTAAAGAGTAGTGAGGGAAGAGCCATTGTTGACAATTGCTGCGTCTATCCGGCAAGACCATTATATCACATCTCTACACTATCGGAAACCCTTCGAAGATATTCTCATATCACAGATATCTCTTTTTCCGGGTTTATATCGATATTTTCCCAAAATCTTGCCCTAGTGATCACCTTTATCGCAATTAAAATCTACAGAAATAAGAATTATATAATTTAGGTTTTGGGTTCCCCTGCTGGGTCCCAGATTTCAGAAATAACATTTTTAAATGCGCCTGTTACACGATGCGAAAACAAAAAATCGAAATAAAACTTATTGGACGGGACTAAGTGTAGGTTGTAGGTACAGATAAATAGATTTTTTGGCATGCTCGAATTTTATCGTGTACATCGAAATTTTGAAGTAATGGTAAAAAAACTGTTTTTTCGAGGTTTATAGTGTTAAACAACTATATGTCTTGTGGTTAATAATGTGGATTCGTGGTTAATAGGAAACTACGTGGTGTTGTCTCCAAATTTACAGCTGTAGACAAGTGCTTTGCTTGATACGCATCAAAGCTAAGTTCTTCAATGAGCGCTTAGAACGTCTCTATCAGCGCTGCCCCCTAGCATGACATCAAAATTGTCATCGGTGATTTCAACGTACAAAAAACGCATTTTCAAACGCAAAAAGAAAGACATAGAAAGACGTGAGCTGGAGGAAGGTGACATGATGTGCGATAGAAATGAGGCTCTAAGATTCTATCAAGGAATCATGCGTTTGACCGAAGACCAGAGCATCGTTCTATAAAGATGCGCATGGAAACGTGGTGACATATGTTCAGAAGTCACTTATGTTATGGAGGAACCACTTTTCTAACCTACTTGGGAGCGAGGACGAGAACAATGCCGCCAGCTGAGAAGATGAATATCTGCTTCTCCTGCCCGACAATGGACCTCCTGTGGAGTCACCAGACTATTACGTGGTCTTAAAAGCTATACAAAGGCTTAAAAATAATAAAGCGGCAGGCGCAGACGAACTTCCCGCAGAGCTATTTAAGACCGGCGGCGAAGAGTTGATTCGATGTACGCATCATCTCGTATGCAAAATATGGACTGGTGAATGCGTCTCTTGGATTGGTGTGTGCTTTGTCCAGATCCTGGAGAAAACAAAAGAAAAACAAATCGACACACACCACGTATTTGTAGATTTTAAAATCGCTTTCGACACACCAATAAGATCAAAATTCTACAAAGCATTAAATGAATTTAGGATCCATGCAAAGATCGTTCGCCTCTGTATGATGACGCTGACAAACACCCAAAGCGTTGTCAGGGTCGGTAAAAGTCTCTCCGACCCCCTTTGACACCAAGTTAGGCTCAGACATGGCGACGCGTTGTCGTGTGACTTCTTCAATCTCCTGTTGATCGTAGAAAGCTTCGTCTCCTTGGGATCAGATGCAAACAAGAATATCAACACCAGTTTTGAAATCAGACGAAGCATAACTCTGGCTAACTGATGCTACTTTAGTCTCAGTAAGCAAATGCGAAGTAAAGTTATATCCAAAACAACAAGAATCAAACTCTACAAGACGTTGATTCCCCTAGTCCTTATGTATGGCTCAGAATCAAGTATCAAGTCAGAGGCGGAAAAATCAGCGATGGGAACGTTTGACAGAAAATTCTTTGAAAAATCTTTGGTCTTGTCAGTGTGGACAATGAGAGCCATATTCGCATGAATGACGAGCTGTACCAGCTATAAAACGACATCGATATGGTCAGGCACTGGGCTGGTCATGTGCTTCGAATAGAGGAACGGCAACAACTCATTGTCAGCATTAATTGCAATGTTTTATCAAAGGCGTCAGTCAACTTTTCAAATAAATAAACTTTGAGAATTATAAGATTAGTAAATCACTTATTTCGAAAATGAGAGCCTGGCTGAATAAATCAAATAAATATACGCAGATATATAATAATTGAAATTTATTAAGTCACTTCATTTTTTATAAATCAAACAAAGTCTACTTTCCTAATATCTGGCTACATATTCGGGCTTAGCAGAAAATTCTACATGAGAAATGATGGTCAAATGCCAAAAGTCAATTTCTTTGTAAATATGTGTTATACGGGGGTGTCACACAAAATATCTTTTTGGTTGGTTTCAAAATCTCTTCTATAATTTAATTAAACCATGAAAATAATTCAAAATTTGTTCAAACATTATTTAAAAACATAAATATAATGCACACCATATTTTGGTTATTTTTATAAATGTAGTTATGAACTGATTGTGAACTGAATTCACTATTTCATTGAATTTTAAAAGAGATTTGAAACCAACCGAAGGAGATTGTGTGGCACCTCTGATAGATTATATTTACAAAACTTAGAAAGATTGATTTGAGATGATTTAAAAGAGGGGGTTTGCCCCAGAATCGTGTTTACCGAACAAAAATATATTGAAAACCAGTCTTATAGAGAAAAACAATTATAAAAAGTAACTTCGGTAGAGCCGAGGCTTTAATACCCGGCACACAAATCTATAAATAGTTTCTGTGTGATCATTAGTGGCTTAGATACAACTTTGAGACGGTATGGGTGTGGGCTAATGGTCTAATACAACACAAAATTAGACACAATCTGTCCGTCAGTCCGTCTGTCTGTTGCAATGCGTTTTTCTCGGAAAGTTTTAAAGATATTGACCTGGAATTTTAAACTTAAGCTTTTTGTGCTCCTAGGCAGTTTGTATGTCAGAACCAAGGTGCCACGCCCATTTTTAGATATAGCCCCATACAAACTTACCATTTTTTTCGATTTTTTGTACGAAAATAGTTATTTTTTACGAATGTATTTACAACAAATTGGGTAAAAACACAATTCTAATGGCATCCAATATCAAAAGCAAGGTGCCACGTCCATTTTTTCATATGGCCCCAATACAAACCTAGCGCCCATTTTTTCAGATTTTGTAAGAAAATAGTTCTTATTTATGGATATACTCATTGCAGTTTCGGTAAAATCACTTCTACTGTTATACTATGAATACTCGTATGCTTGCGATATCACAAAGATCTGGCCACTATAACATGTGGCGGGTATTTGAGCTTCGGTGCTACCGAAGTTAACGTTTTTACTTGTTATACCCGCCACACATAGTGTGATGGGTATATTAAGTTTGTCTGAAAGTTTGTAACGCATTGAAGGAGGCGTCGTAGACCCCATAAAGTATATATATTCTTGATCAGCTCGACGAGACGAATTGACCTAGCCATGTCCGTCTGTCTGCCTGTATATTTCTAGGCATCTTTTTTGTTGAAGATATAAAGATATTAAGCTGAAATTTGGAACTTAAGCTTTTCTCGGCAACGACTATGTTAAGTTCGAGAATGAGAATGCCACGCCCATTTTTAGTCTTAGCCCCCATACAAACTTACCGTTTTTGATTCGATTTTTTTGTATAAAAATACTAATTATTTATGAATGTATTCGCTCCCAATTGGGTAAAAACATTTTTTTTTGTCATCCAGTGTCAAAACCAAGATGCCACGCACATTGAAGGTAAAGCCCCCATATATAGTTACCGCCCATTTTCGAATTTTTGTATGAAAATGGTTATTATTTGTGAATGTATTTACTACAAATTGGCTAAAAACACTTCTTCTGGAAATGGATATTTTTATACCCTGTACCCAAAGGGTAAAAGGGTATATTAAGTTTGTGCGAATGAATGTTACAGACAGAAGGAGGCAAGATAGACACTATAAAGTATATATATTCTTGATCAGCATTGGAGGGGAGTCGAACTAGCTATGTCTGTCTGTCCGTCTGTCCGTCCGACCGTCCGTCCGTCCGTCTGTCCGTCTGTCATGCTGTCTGTCTGACTATAAGAGGTAGAGCTTTCAAAATTGAAACTTAGACTCTCCTAGGCTGTCAAGTGTTCACTTGCAAACGGTTTTTTCTCTAGACCCATTTTAAGGAGTACCCCCCATACAAATGTACCCCAAAATTTTGGGATTTTGCATAAAAACGTCATTGTTTTTTATTCTAGCAAGTTCAAATTTAGTATAAATTATGTCTATGATAGTCCCAATAAATTATCCCAATATGGGCAGGACCAACAAAATTTTAGGTATAGCCCCCATACAAATTTACCCCCAAATTTTGGGTTTTTACATAAAAACGTCATTGCTTTTTATTCTAGGAAGTTTAAATTTAGTGCAAATTATGTCTATGGTAGTCCCAATGAAATAGACCAATATGGGTAGGCCCAACAAAATTTTAGGTATAACCCCATTCAAAAGATATACCCGATTTTTTAAGTTTTTCTATGAAAATCAAATTCAATGAGGTATGGTAGTAAAATAGAACCTAACTTGAGGTACATATAGATTGGGTACAGGGTATCTTGCAGTCGAGCATACTCGACTTCAGCGTTTTTCTTGTTTAGTAATGTATTGACTCCAAATTGGGTAAAAACTTTTAATATCATCCAATATCAAATCCAATGTGCCACTCCCATTTTTTGACATAGGCCCCACACAACGTAAGTTGCATCAGACCATTGACCCCTTCGTATCCCATCTCGAAGTTCTACGAAAGCCACTGATGATAACACATTAACAATTAAAAAATACGTGTGATGGGTATATAAGCTTCGGTTAAACCGAAGTTAACGTTTTTCTTTTTTATACGCGTCACACACAGTGTGGAGGGTATTATCATTTTGTCAGAAAGTTTGTAACGCATTAAAGGGAGACATCTTAGACCCTATAAAGTATATATATTCTTGATCAGCGCGAGGGACGAGTCGATTCAGCCATGTCCGTCTGTCTGTCTGTCCGTCCAGTATGTCTGTATTTATGCGATTCATTCGCTTAGTTTTAAGGATATTGACCTGAAACTCGGAACTTAAGCATTTCTCAGTCCTAAGCAGTTCAAGTGTTAAAATCAAAGTGCCACGCCCATTTTAAGGTGTAGCCCCCATACAAACTAACCGTTTTATACCCGTTACACACAGTGTAAACGGGTATATTCAATTTGTCCGAAAGTTTGCAACGCATTGAAGGAGACATCGGAGACCCCATAAAGTATATATATTTTTGATCAGCTCGATGAGACGAATCGATTTAGCCATGTCCGTCTGTCTGTCAGTCTGTCTGTCCGTCTGTCTGTCTGTTGCGATGGCTGTTACTCGGAAAGTTTTAAAGATATTGACCTGAAATTTTAAACTTAAGCTTTTTGTGCTCCTAGTTACTTTGTATATCAGAACCAAGGTGCCACGCCCATTTTTAGATATAGCCCCCATACAAATTTACCACTTTTTTCGATTTTTTTGTATGAAAATAGTTATTATTTATGAATGATTTTACTACAATGTAGGGTAAAAATACTTCTAATGGCATCAATATCAAAAGAATGTGGCCACGCCCATTTTCAGATATAGCTCCCATACAAACTTACCACTTTTTCGATATTTTGTATGAAAATACGTATTATTTATGAATATCTTTTTGCAAATAGGGTAAGGCAATAGGGTGAACACTTTTTATGTCATCCAATGTCAAATCTAAGGCGCCCATTTTCGTGTTTTTATATGAAAAAATTTATTATTTCTGAATGAATTCAATTAAATTTGGTAAAATCAATTCCAATGTCCACCTAAGTGAACACTTTCGATATGATAAGGATCGGGCAAATATAACATAAAGCCTACATACAAATTTGACCAAATTCAATCTATATAATCTAAGCACTTGGTGAACATATAAACTATTAAAAGTGTTGTGTAACGGGTATTTCAGCTTCGGTTCCACCGAAGTTAACGTTTTTTTTCCTTGTTTCTGTATGAAAATAGCAATTATTTATGAATGTAGTCACTCCAAGTTGGGTGAAAATGCTTCTAATGTCATCCAATGTAAAAATCCGAGCTGCCACGCCCATTTTTAGCTATAGCCCCCATACAAATTTAACGCCCGTTTTCGAATTTTTGTATAAAAATAATTTATCATTTATGAGACTATTCACTCAAATTAATGTAAAAACACTTCTAATGATATCCAATTACAAAACCAAGGTGCCACGCCTAGTCCCCATACTAACTTATCGATTATTTTCGAACAAATGTATGAAAAAGTAATTATTTTCGAATATATATTTTTAAATGTATATAAGCCATTGATGATCACACTAAACTATTCAAAGATTCGTGTGACGGGTATTTAAGCTTCGGTTCCACCGAAGTTAACGTTTTTCTTGTTTTTTTTTTTTTTTTAATTTGTATGGAAGATTGTAATTTTGTTTTTAGAAAAATTTTATATTGATTTTTTTTCGCACCGTGTAATACTCATTTTCATAGAAAAGTCTTTCAATGGGCGGTACATGGCTAGATCGGTTCGTCTTATTCAGCTAATGAAGAATATATATTCTTTATGGGATAAACAGTGCCTCTTTAAACGCGTTACAAACTTTCTGACCATTTTCATATACCGAATTTAATCGATAATACTGGACCATAAGGGGCTCAATTCATTTAATATAACATTTTATTTTGTTTTAAACATCTCTTTATGGTTATTGTAGTGTATATTAAATACTTGTAACGATAAACTTACTGGTTTTGATAAGTATTTATAATATGACCACTAAACATTATCACTTAACGGGATAATATATAGCCTAATCATCTGGAAACTCCATTCTTTTTACTGGTGAAAGGTTTTTTAAATCTTATAAATAGTTTCATAGATTACCTCCTACAAACAAACATACAAACTATTCCTCTTTATAATACTAGTACACATATGTATAGGTTTAATCAAAACACAATTTTTTAAAGGTGTATTTTACTAAAACTCTACCAAATCTCGAGCTAAAACATGATACTCGTACATTTCAAACCAACCAAAAGAGATTCGTGTAACACCTTGAAATATCTTTTGTTTGAATTTGGTTGGTTGAGACTTCCCTGACACCCCTGATTAATTGCAACTTCATATAATTTGTTTTCGATGTGACTATTAACATTGACAATTAACTATAAAAAATATAAACCTTAAAAAAAAAAATTTTCGTCCAAGGGTTTAACTCGAAGCCTCTAATATATATTTTTGCATGACGATATTTGTTTCCTGTCTACATCCGTACAACTGGGTTATTATTATCAGGTTGTTATCTCACAAAATATCTTAAGGTTATTTTCATATCCTTAATATTTTTGCTAGAGATTTTGTAAATAAGAAGAAGAGATAAGGTTTTGCGTTCTTCACAAGAATTATAGCCATTCCCATCTCTTCTACTCTTTCATCAAACCTGTAGCAAAAATATGAGAGATTTGGAAACCAACCAAAAGTATTTCTGTAATATTTTTTACAGAAAAAAATTAATTAGTTTTTACACTATTTTTAGCAAATATATTCTAGAAGTGCTGCCTTATCGTTCAAAACACTAAAATTTATTTGCAAACCGTTTTATTGTCAGAAATTATTTTTCGAGACTTATTGTAAGTTATTTGTAAATAAAAAAAAAAATAACTTTTTAAAAAATTTTTATTTGTATTTATTATTATTGTTAATGTGACTTGTGCAATAATTTACAAAAGTTTTAGATACTACTATAAAGTTAAGTTATACTAAATAAATAAAAATATTTTTAAAAAAAAAGTGTGACCGGCATTAAAATTTTGATTCCACCCAAGTTGACATTTTTGTTATGCTTTTTTACTAACTGAATCCCGTTTTAAAAGTATTAAGGCTAAAATAAATATTCCGTTTAAACTATAAAGAGAAGCTGTTGCTTAAGGCACTTTTCCGCTCCATATAAAAAAATATCCATTGTTTCTTTCTGCACATTTGGATTTTGCAGCAATTAACGCTTTTGGAAATATTTTGCTGCCGGTGCCAGTTATGCATTCTTCATTTCGTTCCACTTTGCTCTCATGTCGCCTTCCATCACACTACTCGACTGACTATATCCATTTGCTTTCCTATTCAGTTACTTGCATGGAATTCTATGGCAGCTTTTTAAATATTCTATCGCTCTAACGCCGCCGCACTGCTGCTTTTATTTCAGCCCCGGCTTGTTACACACTGAGCTTATTCGGCACACAATTATAATCGCAGCATTTTAATTGCATTCTGTTCATTTACTTTTTTCTCTTGTAAGCGATTTTCCGCGCCTGAAATCTGACAATTATTTTTGTTCACTTAAGTAACGTTAAGTTGCGCCTCGCTCCCTTTTACCAGTCGCCGCTGCATCATTCGCCGGCCATTACTACTTAATAATTGCTCATAAAGCGAAACTTTTTAAGAATTGTTTGAGTACAAATCTGCTTTGTAAGAACGAATAAAGGGTTTTTATTTTCTTTTTTCTGTTGATTATTATTATTTTTTTTTTTTTGTTTGTTTGACTTAAATTTCTTTTTGGCATAAGATTACTTCTAATCTTTGTAGTTTGAGTATCACATTTAAACATTTTTTCAAATTAATAATAACTAAGTTTTGTTGCTTTGAAACGGAGACATTTCTGAATCCATAAACTAAGTATTTAACTAATTTTATATTCATACTCAATATAAAATGAATATTAAACGGGAAAAACGTTAACTTCGGTCAAACTGAAGCTCATATACCCGCCACACGAATCTTGATATAATTTATTTATTATCATTAGTGGCTTAGGTAAAATTTTTAGAGGGGGTGGGTGGGAGTCAATAGTCTGATACAACCAAAGTTTAGCTTTGCAAAGAACTTCAAGATAACATAGGATGGGTAGGGATCAACGGTCTGATACAATTTAAGTTTATACACAGTATCAGTATTTTTAAAAAAGATTTATCAGAAAACAAGAAAGAAAGCTGAAGTTCCTGTACCCAATCTTTACGTACCTTAATATACCTTATTGTTTTTGAATTTCAAACAAAAACTTGAAAATTGGGGTTAATTTGTAAAAATTAAACTTTTTAAACCCTACCCATATTGGGATATTTCATTGTGACTATAATAGGCATAATTAATACAAAATTTAGACTTCTTAGAATTAGAAACAATGACGTTTTCATGGAAAAACCCAAAATTTTGGGGTACATTTGTGTGGTGGGTACCCCTTAAAATGGGACTAGAGAAAAACTGTTTGCAAGTGAACACTTGACGGCCTAGGAGAGTCTAAGTTTCAATTTTAAATACTCTATGTCTTATAGTCTCCGAGATAATCGTTTTCATACGGCAGACAGCATGACGGACGAACAGACGGACATACGGACGGGCGGACGGACAGACAGACATAGCAAGTTCGACTCCCCCTTTCAATGCTGATCATGAATATATATATCGTACTTTTATATGGACTGTCTAGCCTCCTTCTGTGTGTTACATACATTCACACAAACTTAATATACCTTTTATAATTAATAGTAAGTTTGTGTAAGTAGCATGATGTGTGTACATAGCATGATATTAGATGTGTTTTCACCCGATTTGAAGCGAATACATTCTTAAATAATCCTTTTTTTATACAAAATATCTAAAATGGGCGGTAAGTTTGTATAGTGTCTAAGGTTAAAAATGGGTATGGCACCTAGGATTTGACATTGGAAGACTTAAAAAGTGTTTTTATCCAATTTAGTTGGAATACATTCATTAATAATACCTACTTTCATTGAAAAAAAAATCGATAAAAATCGGTATGTTTGTATATGGTCTCTTCCTTAAAAATGGCGTGGAACTTTAATTTTCGATGCTGAGAATTATTCGTTGCTGAGAAAAGCATAAGTTACAAATTTCAGCTTTATATATCTTTTTATCTTGACCGAAAAAGTTGCATAGAAACATACAGACGGACAGACAGACGGACATGGCTGGATCGATTTGTCTCGTCGACCTGATCAAGAATATGTATACTTACTTTATGGGGTCTAAGACGTCTCCTTCACTCCGTTACAAACTTTTAGATAAACTGAATAAACCCTTCACACTATTTGTGGCGGGTATAAAAAAGTAGATTTTGCAATAAAAGCTCAACGTCCTACTCTGCAAAGCTAAATGCAGATACATGTACCTGGGGGAAAAATATACAATATATGACAAAAAAATCTATTAACAATAACAAAAGCAATATAATGTGCTTATTACATTTTTAATTAACAACTCAAATAAGACAAAAACTAAATTGTTAACCAGATGGTAGTCGGCTAACTATTGTCTGGTTTACCCTATTAACAATTCTGAGTGGCTTTAAATAAAAGTATTAAAGAACAAGGAAAAACGTTAACTTCGGCGGAACCGAAGCTCTTATACCCGCCACATGAATCTTGGAATAGTTTATTTATTATTATCAGTGGCCAAGGCAATATTTGGAGAAGGTGTAGGTGGGAGTCAATTGTCCGATATAATCAAAGTGTAGACACAATTATATGGTGAAGTTTTAAGCTAAGGACAAATAATTAAACATTTTCTTTAAAAAAATCGGAAAATGGGAGGAAAGTTAATGTGGGGGCTATATAGATGGTGTGCAAATATGATGATATTAGATATGTTCGTACCCAATTTAGTGTGAATAAATTCATGTATAATACCTATTTTCATAGAAAAAAATCAAAAATGGGCGGTAAGTTTGTATGTGGACTATACCTATAAATAGGAGTGGCATCTTGGTATTGATATTGGATGACATAGGAAGTGTTTTTAATCAATTCTTAGTAAATACATTCATAAATAATAACTACTTTCATATACAAATGGAAATTAAAATGGGGGCTATACCCGGAAATGGGAGTGGTACCTTGATTTTGACATTAGATGACTTTAGAAGCGTTTTCACTTATTTGAAGACTGCGCGTTCTCCGCCCTCTATCTAAAAAAAGTTGTAGGAAATTTAATCCCCTACAATATTTATAATAAATACAAATAGCGTAAATGTTACAGGAAGGAGATATTTACAAAAAATGCGTAAAAATCGATTTTTGGCCTTTGACCTTAATTTTCTACAAGACGCTCACATGCTATCGTATGTATGTTTTGAGACAAGTTTAAGGACGCTAAAATAAAGGCTTCCAGCCGGTTTCAGACGGTTTCCAGCCGGTTATCTTAAATTCCGAGGTAAAACCCTAATTTGACTGGACTATTGTCAAAATTTATTTGAAATATTTAAAAACATTTCTTACAGACTACTTGTGATATCAGAGTAGGAAAGTACGATAGTGATTGCACATTTATTCAAGCAATATTTCAAAGATTATTGCGCAACTTCGTGTGAACATTATCTAACTTTCTTACTCTGATATCACAAGTAGTCGAGCAAAATGTTTTTAAATATTTCAAGTAAATTTTGACATTTGCACGAAACACTAGCAATGTAATACCTCATGAATTGTGTGTGAATTGCACCTAAACAAATTGAAAATATTTTTCAAAATTTTGAAATTCGCTGCAAGATCTGAACCAATTTTAAACCGAAGATTTGACATGATATAAGAAGCATTTGTACCATATTTGAAGCAACTAGCTCTATAAACAAATTTGTTTTCTTATAAAGAACTTGACAAAATGGGGTCTATACCTAAAAGTGGGCGTGGAACATTGATTTTAATATAGAAAGTACCTAGAAAAGCTTAAGTTTAATTTCAGCACAATATCTTTAAAACTGAGCGAATAAATCGCGCAGCAACAAACAGACAGAAGGACATTGATAGGCTCTACGATGACTCCTTTAATGCGTTATACACTTTCCGACAAACTGAATATACCTGTTTCACACTATGTGGGACAGGTATAAAAATACAATAAAACAGAAATTCAGTTCAAACGAAATAATAATATGTGGTACAAAAACAAAGAAAAAAATAAAAAAATTAAAATTAAAAGAATTTACATAACAATAATTTTCTTGTTGGCTAAATGCGTTAGTTGCACGATCCTAATGAGGTCTCTAGTTTACACGAGAATTGACATTAGAAGAGTTTTTATCAAATTTGGGGTGAATAAATTCATAAATAAAACTTTTTTTGTACAAAAATTAGAAAATGGACGGTATGTATGGCGTAAAAATCACAGTGGCAATTTGAATTTGAACGCTCAAGTCAATATCTTGTAAACTGACCGAATAATTCATATTACATCACTCGGACGGACAGACGGACAAGGCAAAATTGAATATTCTTGTCGAGAATATGTACAACTGCCAAAAAAAAAGTTCGAATTTGAATCACTACATTAAGAAAACTATAGAAGATATGATTAAATAGGTCAAAGCATCTTTTTTTCATTTCCGACTCCATTATATAAACATTTAACGAATTTGTGCTATAATATGTCTTTAACCCAATTTTACAGCTGGTCAATAGAATAGCACTATCACTGACTGAAAATATAATTCAAACAATGTTTTAACATTTCGAAAACCTAAAAAAAATAAGCAACACATAATATGTACTATATACATATTGATAATAATAGTATTTAAATAAAAATAGTTAATAGGACTCCAAAATCATACTATTTGAATTAAAAGTGAAAAAATTCGTCATCTAATGCCAAACAGCTCCAAATCTAGAGGAGACAAGTGAATTACTATTAGATTCCTTTCTTTTTCCGAATAGAGAAGTTTTCTATCTATGTTATACTGAATTTCCAATGCTGGGTACGGTAGTGACATTTTGACTGTAACTCAAAAACGAAAAGAGATAGAACATTTGTTCGAAAATTAAAATAAACACTTCCACCTATATGATCATGTAGAAAAACAACACCATATCTTTTGTAGTTTTCAAATTTCAAAAATTTTTTGGTGTTATTTCACTGACCGCATTGTTTGTCTTCGATTTAAGTACGTTTTTTTATCGATTCTTCATTTAGTTATTACTCGAAGAAAAATTAAGATAATTGAGCCGTATTTTCTTAACTAAAGCTTAAAATTTATACTTTCTTAAATTCGGTTAATAAAGTAGATTAAACTAGTCGGGATACTTTATTTAGTCAAGGTTATTATTAAAGTATTCAAACAAGTATATACGAGGTGTGTTCAAACATTATCGCGAATTTTGAATTTTCGCGGGTTACGTATTTTCGAATTTCGATTTTTTTTGTGGCGTTAAGTTGGTACTCATGTCTCTCACTTATGCCGACAGGCTCGACCATTTTGAATGTTCACTTAATTGTTGACAGCTGCTTTGCTTGCACGTGCTTTGGATCGTCTTCGATTTTTACCTATTTAAAGAAATGGATCAAAGAACCTGTATCAATTTTTTTTTTTCTGAATGGAATAAATGGAATAAAAATGTTGAAGAAGGCTTATGGGGACCGAGCTCTACCAAAATCAACAACATTTGATTGGTATAAATTGTTGAAAGAAGGTTGCGAACGTGTTGAAGACGAAGAGCTCCCTGATCAACCATCGACCTCAACGGACGATGCTCACATCCAAAAAGTAAAAGAATTAATGCTTGCACACCGTCGATTAACTATGAGAGACATTGCTGATGAAATTGGCGTATCGAAATGATCAATTAATACCATTTTGAAAGCTGTTTTTCTGCCTCAAACGTGTCGAGTCTCGATTGGCACCAAAAATGATTTTTTTTTTAAACTGTACTGATTTTTCTTGACTTTTTTTGCCAAAAAATCCAACCAATATCATTCCGCAACCACCGTATTCGCTTGATTTGGCACCGTGTGACTTCTGACTATTCCCAAAACTCAAGAGACCACTCCGGGGAACGCTTTTTCGAGTCGATTGAGGAGATAAAACCTAAATCGAAGAAGGCGCTGATGGCTATACCGGAAAGGGACTATTTGGCATGTTTCGAGGATTGGAAAAAACGTTGGCATAGGTGTATTTTATCGGGAGGGGATTACTATAAAGGGGACAAAATAGATATTCATATACTTTTCAATACTTTTCAATACTTGTTGAACACACCTCGTATATTTAAATGCAAGTGCAAGTCAAGTAAATATAACATAAACATCCCAATCCAAAAAAATTTAGAACACTAACTGGTGCACCATTTAACATACGAAACAAAAACATTCAATAAATGTCGTCACACTCTACTATAATGATAAACTATATTCTCACCCAAACCCACTTCCAAGTTCTCTTGTACGAGAAACCATATAAACCTTACTCAGACGAAATGACTTCCCAAGCACATTGATATTCGATGGGGCCGCTATGCCCGCAGACGCTTTCAATTTGAAAGCTTAACATGAAGCTATTAAATATAAAAGTTAAAGTATTATTGTTAGTCTCTAGATATATGAGAAGATCCAATAAATAAAATGAACTTGAAATAAGGAAAAAGTTTGTGTGATCATCAGTGTCCTAAATAAGCTTATAAAGGTGATTTTTAAGAGTGAGGGATTTTCAGGTTAGCAGTACTGGCTGGTAATAGCGTCCAAACGTCATCTGTAAAAGTGGAAAGTATACTCTGCTATTTCAACATGGAAAGACTTACAAACGAGCAACGATTGCAAATTGTTGAAATTTATAATAAAATTATTTATTATAGTCGTCATAATCGACCTGGTGAGTCAACAATTCGTGCTGTTATTACCAAATTTGTCACCAAATTTACTTTGTTGGACAGTGAACCATCGACTCACATGCTTTGGTTTAAGAATTCGAGAATTACCGATGCATCCCGAGAAACGACAGTTTTGTGTGGTTTATGGGCTGGTACCTGTTTCTTGATCCTGCTATTTACCGCCTCTTGATTATATCTTTTGGAGTTATGTGAGTTGTTAGTCTATGTGGACAAATCGACACGACACGAACACACAGCCTAAGGAGGGCTAAATGTTAAAGTGGCCCGATCAATAAATCATTTGTGTGTATTCATTGGTGGAGACTAAATGAATTTTTACTCAATATTAATGAATGTTCTAAAAAATACTGTTTTAATACAAACAAGAAGGAACGATATTGTCATTTTGTGTGAAAGTTAGTAACGCATTAAAGGACGCATCGTAGACCCTATAAAGTATGTATATATCTTTGATCAGCTCGACGCTACAATTCGATTTAACAATGTCCGTCTGTCTGTATATTGCGAGGTCACTTGCTAGTTTTAAACATATGGGGATGAGACTTAAAGCTTAAACTTTTCTCCGACATAGATAATTTGTATTTTAGAAGGCCATGCCCACCCCTAACGTACAGCATCCATACAAATATTCGAGTTTTTATGAAAAAGCTATTAGTTATGAATGTAGTCACTTCAAATTGGATATAAACTTTTATAATGTCATCAAATATCGAGGCCAAGATGCCAGGCCTATTTTAGGTATAGCTTCCATACAATTTTCATATAATTTTAATATTCTTTGCGAATGTATTCCCAACTCCGTAAAAACACTTCTTGTGTCATCCCATGCATACACTACTTATACAATAAGAATCGCACCATTATAAAATATAGCTCCATATACCTCCCATTTTCTGTTATTTTCAAGAACATTTTTATTATATCAGTTTTTTTAGCTTAAAATTTTACCACATTATTGGGTATAACATTGTGTTGTATCGGACCATTGATTCTTACTCATCCCTTCTCAAAATTTCACATAAACCACTGATGATCATAAATATCCTATTGAAAGATTAATGTGACGGGTATTTCAGCTTCGGTGTCAACGAAGTTAACGTTTTTCTTTGTTTTTTAATACCCGTCACAAGTTGGATGGGAGACATTGTATACTATTTAAAGTATATATATTCTTGATCAATTCGATGAGACGAATCGATTTAAAATTTTAAAAAATACTTTCACTTCAATAAAACCAGAACAAGTGACACAACAATTGACGTAAATAGATCTTCGCAAGGTTTCAACAAGATAAATCTTCGCAACGTTTCAACAAGACTTCAACAAGATTTCAACATTGTATTGTTTTCAAATTAGGCACAAATGATATAAGAAGAATTTTACCTAATTTGACTTTTTTTCGTTTAAGAACTGGGTTATGTGTTGTAGGTTTATAAAGGGCTTTTCTAAAAGTGGGAAAGTAGAAAAGCTTTAGTTTAAAATTTCAGCCCAATATTTTCAAAACTGAGCGAATAAAGACGATTAGACTGGGGGACATTTGTAGCTATATCGATTCACTTCGTCGAGCTGATATAGTGTCTACGATGTCTTCATTAATGCGTGACAAGCTTTCCTACAAACTTATAATACCTGTTCACAATTTGTCACATATAAAAGCAATAAGTCAATATATCCATTATAAACTGTTCATATTACATAATTAATTGTATCTCACGCAACTCATTTCAATATGTATTTGTAGTCTAAATATTATTAAGATTGTTGTACAATAAGTGCAAAAATTTACATCAGGATTGAAGTTGAGGGGTTTCAAATTTAGTAAAGAGTATTAAACTGTAGCGTAAACTTGACTGTAGCGCTTTCGTTTGTTTTTATTCATGTTGTCTGTGTCGCCATATCCTCGTATACATCCTTGTACGTTTGTGTGCATTTGTGCTTCCTTGTGACAGCTGTTACACACTTTTTCAGCTTTTCTTTGCGATATTTTTGGGATTTCTGATAATAACTCCTTTGGGTTGCCTATCCACAATAGTGCTCTTCACTTGCTTTATTTTTGTATATCAGCATATTTGGTGAACGTCATTGATTTTAACACGCATTGTATAAAGTTTTTTACATTGCTCTCACATTTATGAATGTTCATATTATAGTACAATGTATGTGGACAGTTTTCGTTCATAGATGAGCTTTTTATATATTTTATTCATTTTGTATTTTATTTTTTCTATGACTACGTTTAAATATCCGTCTTTTGTGATATTATTTTTATTTTTAAATAGCCCGTTTACTCGTATTAGCGTGGTGTACATATTTCTACAATAAGGTGTGTTTATCTTTCCTTTAAATGCCACAATGTAGTTATTTTGATCCAGGAGAAGCTTAAAGGTGCCAGCTCCAACATATTTTAAGCAAAGTGGTAGCTCAAATTTTCCACGTGGTGGTGAGATAAAGAGTTTTGAAGAAAAGATAGGCGTGGGACTAAATATTTGAGCCCGATTGTAAAGAGAAACAACGTTATCCGGTTAAAAATATTCATTATCCAGGTTTCTACATTTAATCTAAGCAAAAGTGATATTTTCCCAAGTAAATTACAAAGGAAACTTCAGGGGCTTGCCGTAAAGCCCAAAGACCATTAAATATTATCCGACAAAAAAAAAAAAAATCTTCTTTTCGATATAGTTTCAATTCTAGGGGGTGACCGCTTAAAAATTTGTGTTTTTGTTTTTTACTACAATTCTGTGATCGTTTTTCATCGCTGGCTCGTAAAGCATCGTTATTTAAGGCTCTCAGCTTGCTACAATGCGTTTTAATAAATTACAGAATTGTAGCAAAAGTAGTAAGTGTAAAAATTTTAACTGCATACTTAGAGTTTTGGGGGTCAAAAAAATCAGTAAATTACGAACTGATTTATTTTTTTTACATGTTTTCGAAAGAAAAAACTTAGACCTTGCGAACATTATATACATCTAATATTATACCATTCCGATTAATTTTTTTAAATTCTTAAGGAAATACATTATATCGGATATTTTTAAATTTATTAAAGTTTGGTTACTCTGTTTTGTTAAGAAGCTACTTCTATATTATAAAAATTTCTTAAATTGCTCAATCCCGAGTAAATCGGATGTTTTAAGAAACATATCCGACAAAATATGACAGAAGTTATTAAAGTTATTCTAAAAAAAAATTTTTCTTAAAATTTTTTGAAATTAAATATACACATTACACATATCGTAAAACAGGTATATTCAATTTGTCGGAAAGTTTGTAACGCATTAAAGGAGGCATCGTAGACCCTTTAAAGTATATATATTCTTGATCACCTCAACGAGACGAATCGATTTAGTCATGTCCGTCTGTCTCTCTGTCCGCCTGTCCGTCTTTCTGTCCGTCTGTTTGTTGCTATGCAATTTATTCGATGAAGATATAAAGATATTGGGCTGAAATTTTAAACTTAAGCTTTTCTCGGCAACGACTAGGTTTAGTTCGAAAATGAGATTGCCACGCCCATTTTTAGGTATAGCCCCTATACAAACTTATCGATTTTTTTCGATTTTTTGTTTAAAAATAGTAATTATTTATGAATGTACACGCTCCCAATTGGGTAAAAAACATTTCTTTTGTCATCCAGGGTCAACACCAAGACGCCACGCCCATGTAACGGGTATTTCAGCTTTTTCCAAGTTAACTTTTAATTTGGTAGGCAACATATGTCAGTGTGTGTTCGCACGCCTACATATTTTTATACCCTGTACCCAAAGGGTAAAAGGGTATATTAAGTTTTGTGCGAATGTATGTAACAGACAGAAGGAGGCAAGATAGACCCTATAAAGTATATATATTCTTGATCAGCATTGGAAAGGGAGTCAAACTAGCTATGTCTGTCTGTCTGTCTGTCTGTCCGTCCGTCCGTCATGCTGTCTGCCGTATGAAAACGATTATTTCGGAGACTATAAGAGGTAGAGCTTTCAAAATTGAAACTTAGACTCTCCTAGGCCGTCAAGTGTGCACTTACAAACGGGTCTCTTTTTAAGGAGTAACCCCCATACAAATCTACCCCAAAATTTTGGAGTTTTGCATAAAAACGTCATTGTTTTTTATTGTGGAAGTTCAAATTTAATATAAATTATGTCTATGATAGTCCCAATAAAATATACCAATATGGATATGACCAACAAAATTTTAGGTATAGCCCCCATACAAATTTTACCCCAAAATATTGGGTTTTTACAAAAAAAGTCATTGATTTTTATTCTAGAAAGTTCAAATTTAGCATAAATTATATCTCTGATAGTCCCAATAAAATATCCCAATATGGGTAGGACCAACAAAATTTTAGGTATAGCCCCCATACAAATTGACCCCAAAATATTGGGTTTTTAAATAAAAGTCATTGTTTTTTATTCTAGGAAGCTCAAATTTAGTACAAATTATGTTTATTGTAGTCCCAATGAAGTAGACCAATATGGGGACCCCAACAAAATTTTAGGTATAACCCCATACAAAAGATATACCCGATTTTTTTAAGTTAAGGTAGTAAAATAGAACCTAACTTAAGGTACATATAGATTGGCTACAAGGTATCTTGCAGTATACTCGACTTCAGCGTTCTTTCTTGTTAATTTATGGTGCTCCAAAAAAGGCACAAACGCTGAAAAATTACGAGAAGTAATTGCTGATGTACAACAAAATTTTGAAAAGAACGGCTTGCTACATTTGTAAAAAATTTTTTGATTTTTTGGATGCGTTATAAACGTATGAAGTCTTCTATTTTGCAATACGAGTCTGATTGGCTGAGTACAAAGGAATACATTTTTTTGAAAAATACGAAAAATGTACACCAGGAAAATGCGGAAAGTGCTTCACGTGGCCGTCAAAACTAAATTTTATGAAGTCTTCCACAAGATCAAAGCGTCGGCGTATAGCTCAGCTGGTCAAAATTGATAAGACCGCTGTTTCTGTATTACGCAATGAAAGTCAAAGCCAAAATGTATTGCCAGCGGATCCGACAGAAGTAATTTCTCTTTTAATGGATACCGGAATGACGAAAAACCAATATTTGCTGATACGGAATTCTGTGAACAGCAAAGTGTCATTAGATTTTTTCCGAACAATCAATGCATTTTAAGCTCCAAAAAAGCTAGATATCCTGACAACATAATTGTGGATGAATCCTACGCAGAAGTCGATCTTCAAAGTTTGGTAGATAACACAGCCTCGAGCATATTAGGAGCTTCAAGCTGATGTTGTTCCAACAGTCACTGAAGATTCCACTAAAAATTAACTTTTAATCGGGAAATGGGGATTTGATAGAAGTACCGGGCACAGCGAATACAAACAAACGTTTTCAAACGCTAAGTCGGACGACAGGAGCTTGTTTGTAACATCATACGTTCCTCTGCAGCTTGTTGCGCAAATAGATGGTCAAATACTTTGGAAAAAACCCCGACCATCTTCTACTCGTTACTGTCGTCCAATCAGGTTCCAGTTCAACAAAGAGACGACCGAACTGTAGTTTGAAGAAGAACACTATTTTAGGGGAAAAAATAAGCCAATTAACCCCAACCGAAATATCCATTTTCAATAAAAAAAGTTCTGATTACCCATAGTTTGCATCTTACTATGGTAGATGGGAAAGTGTGCAACGCCAAAGGAAATGAACGACGTCGGAAAATGTTTGGTAAAGAAGTTGAACAAAAAATTTTATGAGTTTGGCCTGTCTCCACTACACTCTTAGATACGCTTCTTTGAACACTTCATACATTTCATATAAATTAGAGGCCAAAATGTGGCAAGTAAGAGATGCAGAAATGAAGATTTCTGTATTAGCGGAAAAAAAAAAAAATTCAAAAGGATTTTAGGGAAAAGATGGGGGATCATCCAACCACGGAAATATCGCTAGGAAATTATTTGCAAATGCAGCACTGAGCTCCGAAATTACTGGTATTGATGAGAGATTTATTCATAAATGTGCAACTATATTGCAAGCCATCGGAACTGGATATAATATCATTGCAGAGAAATTTAAAAATTACGCACTGGATACTGCAAATGATAAAATAACTGCTTATCCATGGTATTATTTATCGGCGACCGTACATAAGGTTTTAATACATGGTTCTGCTGTAATACAGCATGCATTAGTGTCGATTGGAGAGAAGCTGCCGAGTCCAATAATGAGGAAATAAAAAAATGTAGACTTCAACTCAATCGGAAAATTTCTCGCACACTTTCAAATACAGATGTTATTAACAATTAATTTTAAGATCAGATCCAATTATTACAGGACAAAGACAACTACCTAAAAACCAAAATCAACTATATTAAAATCTGTTTTTGATTTATTAGATGATTGTTTTTAATTTTTTTTTCTTAACTTAGTTTTTAATTTATTCCCTTTTTTACATAGTATAAACGGGTATATTCAGTTTGTCAAAAAGTTTGTAACGCATTGAAGGAGGCATCGGAGAACCCATAAAGTATATATATTCTTGATCATCTCGACGAGACGATTTGATTTAGCCATGTCCGTCTGTCTGTCCGTCTGTTTGTTGCTATGCGATTTATTCGATGAAGATGTAAATATATTGAACTGAAATTTTAAACTTAAGTTTTCTCGGCAACGACTAGGTTAAGTTCGAAAATGAGAGTGCCACGCCCGTTTTTAGGTATAGCGCCCATACAAACTTATCGATTATTTTCGATTTTTTGTTTAAAAATAGTAATTATTTATGAATGTACTCGCTCCCAGTTGGGTAAAAACATTTTTTTGGTCATCCAGGGTCAAACCAAGACGACACGCCCATGTAACGGGTATTTCAGCTTCGGTTCCATCGAAGTTAACGTTTTTCCTTGTTCTAATTTACATTTTGTTATGTTTTGTTTTTTAATTCATGAAAATACATATTTTGTTAAAAAATTTCTTTCCTCTTTTATTTAAAAATAAATGAATTTCAAGAGGGAGTTTTCATTTTATGTGACGCTATGTACAGTAGATCAGCTCGTATGGAGACATGGCCAATGACAGCTATATGATATTGTAGTCCGATCTGAATGAAAGTTGGTTTGGGCATTTAAAATGGCATTATATGCATACTGTGTGAATTTGGTAGAGATTGGGCAAAAAATAATATTTTTCATCCGATCGTTCCTATGGGGGCTATATGATATAGTTATCCGACCAGGTTAAAATTTTGGTCATATATTGGAAATAATTTAAAAAAATTTTCATGAAAATTTCATAACGATATTCCCACTCAAAGCATTTTTGGCAGCTGCTCCATACAAGCGGATCCACTTTGCACGGGCAGTAATGAAAAAATCAAAACTATTGGATCCATTTTAATCATTTTTTCAGTGAGTGACATAGGCTATATATTTTATACCAGTGCGAAGCCGGAGCGGGCCGCTATGTTTATATATACAACGTTTAAAGTTTTTCTGTAGTGTTTTTTGTATCAGCATTGCACCCGTGCGAAGCCGGGCGGGTCGCTAGTATATCAATATATAACGGATGATTTTTTAAGAGCTTGAGAACTTTTTTAAAAAAAAAAACGCATAAAATTTGCAAAATCTCATCGGTTCTTTATTTGAAACGTTAGATTGGTCCATGACATTTACTTTTTGAAGATAATTCCATTTAAATGTTGACCGCGGCTGCGTCTTAGGTGGTCCATTCGGAAAGTCCAATTTTGGGCAACTTTTTCGAGCATTTCGGCCGGAATAGCCCGAATTTCTTCGGAAATGTTGTCTTCCAAAGCTGGAATAGTTGCTGGCTTATTTCTGTAGACTTTAGACTTGACGTAGCCCCACAAAAATAGTCTAAAGGCGTCAAATCGCATGATCTTGGTGGCCAACTTACCGACCGGTAAGTTCTCCGAATTGTTCTCCGAAGTTTTCCCTCAAAATGGCCATAGAATCGCGAGCTGTGTGGCATGTAGCGCCATCTTGTTGAAACCACATGTCAACCAAGTTCAGTTCTTCCATTTTTGGCAACAAAAAGTTTGTTAGCATCGAACGATAGCGATCGCCATTCACCGTAACGTTGCGTCCAACAGCATCTTTGAAAAAATACGGTCCAATGATTCTACCAGCGTACAAACCACACCAAACAGTGCATTTTTCGGGATGCATGGGCAGTTCTTGAACGGCTTCTGGTTGCTCTTCACTCCAAATGCGGCAATTTTGCTTATTTACGTAGCCATCCAACCAGAAATGAGCCTCATCGCTGAACAAAGTTTGTCGATAAAAAAAGCGGATTTTCTGCCAACTTTTCTAGGGCCCATTCACTGAAAATTCGACGTTGTGGCAGATCGTTCGGCTTCAGTTCTTGCAGGAGCTGTATTTTATACGGTATTACACCAAGATCTTTGCGTAAAATCTTCCATGTGGTCGAATAACACAAACCCAATTGCTGCGAACGGCGACGAATCGACATTTCACGGTCTTCAGCAACACTCTCAGAAACAGACGCAATATTCTCTTCTGTACGCACTGTACGCATTCGTGTGGTTGGTTTAATGTCCAATAAAGTAAACTGAGTGCGAAACTTGGTCACAATCGCATTAATTGTTTGCTCACTTGGTCGATTATGTAGACCATAAATCGGGCGTAAAGCGCGAAACACATTTCGAACCGAACACTGATTTTGGTAATAAAATTCAATGATTTGCAAGCGTTGCTCGTTAGTAAGTCTATTCATGATGAAATGTCAAAGTATACTGAGCATCTTTCTCTTTGACACCTTGTCTGAATCCCGCGTGATCTGTCAAATACTAATGCATGAAAATCCTAACCTCAAAAAAATCACCCGTTATATATACCTATATATATATTGTATGGCCATTACAGCTTATTATAAGCCTGGGCATCAGTAAGGGTATTAAACCAGCTGGTATGGTTCAATGACCGATACCAGTTCTGGATTTTAATCGTACACTTGTCTCGCTGGAGCCAGTTTATCCATTTGAAGCACGTGGCCAGCTCAGTACAATCGTTTGTACTTAATGCGCCTGACTATATCGATGTCGTTATATAGCTTGAACAGCTCGTGATTTATGCGAATACTGTACTCATTGTCCACTCTGACAATTCTTAGATTTTACAACGAATTTTTCTCTTAAACGTTGCCAACGCTTATTTGACCGCCTCTGCACATCAGGACTGGGATAGTCAACGTCTTGTAGACTTTTATTTTCGTTATATTGGATAAGACTCTACTTCGCATTTGCTTATCGAGACCAAAGTAGCATCGGTTAGCCAAAGTATTCTTCGATTGTTTGTCTCTTATCAGAATTAAACGAAGTTTTCTACAACATCGAAGGTGAAACTCTTCATAGTCACAGAATCTTTAGGTTGTGTTGATCATCTGCGAGTAGATACCAAGTATTTTGTCTTAGTCTCGTTCACCGCTAGTCCCATTTTGCAGGAATTATCTTCAATATCTTTGAAAGACCTGTTCACTGTACGTGGATTTTTTGGCAATTATGACAATGTCATCGGTATACAAGGGCAAAATAGTTTGTTGTAAAAAAATATTGCTGTTCAAATCAACATGTGGACATATGCGTAGTGTATACTCCATCAGCAGATTGAAGAAGTCATACAAGAACGCGCCGCCCTGTCTAAAGCCTCTTTTAATATCAAGGCGGTCGGAGAGATTTTTACCGACCCTGACAACGCTTTGGGTGATTTCCAGCGTCATCATACAGAGGCGAACGATTTTTGCAGGGATACCAAGTTCAGTCAGTGCTTTGAAGAACTTTGAAGTCGACAAATAGTTGGTATGTGGTGGTTTGCTTTTCTTTGGTTTTCTCCAGTATGTGGCGTAGCGCAAATAAGGAGTCGGTGGTTAACTTCTTCGGTCTAAAGCCGCAATGGTACTGTCCAACCATACTTGCTACGTATGCTACGGTTTCAGTCTATTACACAATACGCCAGATAGGATTTTATAAGCAATTGGTATGAGACTTATAACACGATAGTTTGCGCAGACTGCTGGGTCTCCTGTCTTGAGGATGGACGCCCATGTTCGGTTTCAATAAAAATTGATCCTCCGTAATCTACATACTATTTACATATGGGATACTCATTATAAAATGAAGGGGTCATAATTTATTTCTTGTTTTCAATAAATTTAACATAATGCCAGTAAAAGTAAGTTTACAAAATTAACATATAACCATATTCTTCTACCAGCAATCGATGAAAAACATTTAAATGGACCTGTAAACAAAAGATTTAAAAATTAAAGAAATTCACACACAACAGTGGAGTGCGATTTGCGACACTTACCGAAGTCTATCGATCTGCAGTTGCTTGCATTTCGGAATTCGAAAAAAGTTTCAGGCAATCAAACGGAAGACAGCCGAGGCTACCAATTGCCGAAAGACTCCGAAATCGTTAGACTACTATAACATATAGCCCTATACAAACTTACTCTCATTTTCTGATATTTTCATAAAAATAAATTGTTATATCTGTATTTTGACCTTAAAATTTGATACCAATATTATAAGTAAACTTGGCTGGTATCAGTCCCCCACTGATAACCCCACCTTTAAATTTTATCTAAGTCTCAGATGCTCACACATAAGCTCTGAAGAGATTCATGTGACGGGTATTTAGCTTCGGTTTCTTGTTTTAAAACCCGCCACACATAGTGTGGAGGGTATTATCATTTTGTCAAAGGTTTGAATCGCATTAAAGGAGACGTCATATACCCTATAAAGTATATATATTCTTGATCAGCATGACGAGATGAGTCTATCTAGCCATGTCCGTCTGTCCGTCCGTCCGTCTGTCCGTCCGTCTGTATTTATGCTTTTCATTCGCTTAGTTTTAAAGATATTGACCTGAAACTCGGAACTTAAGCTTTTCTCAGTCCAAAGCAGTTCAAGTGTTAAAATCAAAGTGCCACACCCATTTTAAGGTATAAACCCCATACAAACGTACCGTTTTTTCTGATTTTTTGTATAAAGATAGCTATTATTTATGAATGTTGTCATTCCAAGTTGGTTAAAAATACTTCTTATGTCATCCAATATCAAAACCAAGGAGTCACGCCCATTTTTAGCTATAGCCCCCATATAAACTTATCGATTATTTTCGAACATTTGTATAAAAAAGTAATTATTTTCAAATATATATTTATAAATGTATATAAGCCACTTATGATCACACATAAACTATTCAAAGATTCGTGTAACGGGAATTTAAGCTTCGGTTCCACCGAAGTCAACGTTTTTCCTTGTTTGCTTTTTCTTTTAGCTGAAAAGTTAATTAAAATTTTTACCATGTTTTACCATTATTCTGAAATTTTGTATGTGCTTCCTATACACCATTTTATAAATAGCTAAAATCGGTCCGTGGGAGATACCCCTTAAACTCAGCATCTAATCAAAATTTCATTATCATAAGAGCACTCTTTTGATTTTTTGCAAGAAAATGTATTAAGCAATACCTTTTTTTTTATATGTATACGAAGCTTCAAGGCAACGCCCTAAATACTTTAACTTTCCAAAATTATTCAAGGTTAAGTTGAGCAAACTTAAATTAGATTTAGAAGTCTAAATAAAATCTTCGAGTGTTGCGAAAAAGTCGGCACCGCTTAAATCTTATAAAATGACACTTTAAGTCTTTTTGGTTACGCTTAAACGGTTTATATCAAATATTTCCATATTTCTTTTCTTTTCTATTTTATTAAATTTTTTGTATCTTGTTTTGCAACAATTTTGTTCATAAATTGGTTAGTCAATAGTTTTTTAAAGATGGAATACTTTAAATAACTAAAATAAACTAAACTTACATCCGTGAATAGTCTTCAACTTTATGACAAAATTAAAATACTTTTCGCATTGACATTGATTGTGAAGTTTATGAATAAAGCAAATGGAAAAACTGGTGAAACGGAAGTAGCACTGGCAAAACCGAACCGAACCAAACCAAACTCAAAGCAAATCAGTGGTGAATGAATTTTTAAACTGTCGAAGCGAATAAAGATGACCACTACCGCTGTCGCTTTCATTGCGTTCAAATCGGCCACACAGCTGAAAAAAAAAAAAAAAAAAAAACATATTGAACCCAATTGGATTACGAAACGTGGCACTTGTGTTGTTATCTGCGAATTAAAATGCTATCCTCCAAACTGCATATACAATACTACTCAAAAAAAAATGGAATATAAACAAATAAAGTCGACAACAAATCACAGAAGCAAAAACAAAGCCAATTCAATGAACAATGAATGCAAATAAAACTCTGTCATGTGTATTAAAAATGTGAAATCCACAATAATAAATAGACGACACTGATGATGACGATGATGATAATAAAAGCTACAAAATTCAAATAAAATTTTTTAAAAAATTTTGAATCGGGATGTCCGATTATTTTATAACCTGCAAATATTCATTTTTCCACATAAAATACTATCGAATGCAAAAAACGACATTTTATCTGATGTTTAGTGGTGTCCCTAGAGAGAAACTAATAATAAGACTAAATAAATTCATTTGATCAGAAATAAAAGAGCTCCGACATTCAAAACATAATTTTTTGCGTTTTGTCTTAGTACTGTAGTATTAAGAATTATAAGTCTCAAGCAGTTCATGTGATATGTCAAGAAGGGACATTAAAGATTAACTTTACAATTAATGTGAATGTATAACAAGACCCACCCAGTGGTGTCCAGCAACTATTCCACGATGTTGCAAGGCTGGGCTTGCTAGTTTTCATAACCCACTGTTGATAATTATGGTTTAATTAGTCAATACGTAAAGCAGCAGAGTCTTGGCCCTGTATCTTTGTATTAGACAGAGAATACCAACGATCGAAACCTTTGTCTAACTAATTTTTTATACCCGTTACACATAGTGTAAACGGGTATATTCAATTTGTCCGAAAGTTTGTAATACATTGAAGGAGGCATCGGAGGTCCCATAAAGTATATATATTCTTGATCAGCTCGATGAGACGGATCGATCTAGCCATGTCCGTCTGTCCGTCTATCTGTCCTTTTGTCCATCTGTTTGTTGCTATGCAATTCATTCGCTTAGTTTCAAAGATATTGAACTGAAATTTTAAACTTAAGCTTTACTCGGCAACGATTAGGCTAAGTTCGAAAATGAGAGTGCCACGCCCTTTTTTTAGTATAGCCCCCATACAAACTTATCGATTTTTTTCGATTTTTCGTTTAAAAATTTATGAATGTACTCGCTCCCAATTGGGTTAAAACATTTCTTTTGTCATTCAGGGTCAAAACCAAGACGCCATGCCCATTTTTAGGTATAGTCTCCATATAAATTTACCGCCCATTTTCGAATTTTTGTATGAAAACATTTATTTATTCTGAATGAATTCAATTAAAATTTGGTAAAATCAATTCTAATGTCGACTCCATCGATATGGTAAAGATTGGGCTAATATTACAAAAATACATACAAATTTGATCAAATTCATCGTGAAATTTAATTTAAGCGCCCAGTGAACATATAAACTATTAAAAGTTTAGTGTAAAGGGTATTTCAGCTTCGGTTCCACTGAAGTTAACGTTTTTTCTTGTTTACGATTAATTTTGACTAATTGAACACTAATGGATTAAGAAATAATCAGAGATGACTAGTCAGCTGGCTGTCATAGGTCGACCTTCAGTACAGTTTGAGCATTTACCCAAAATTAATGAACAAATCTGCATAATACTTTGTTGGCAAGTATCCAGTCCTTAAAATCATAAAATAAAAACTGGTAGCAGTAAACTGTATAATAAACAAGGTGATATGCTTACATTTGACAGATCCTTATGAGAAAGAGAGAGTAAGAAAGAGAGTAACAAAATGGCTCTCTTCAAGACTGCTTTATTTTTTATTTAATTCTTTTATGTTGTTATACTTTTCAAGTTGATCAAGAATATATAGCCATATTCTGATATTCCCTACATTTCTCTAAAATTCACTGATACCCATTGTATTAATTACACAGCCACACAAAAAGAAATCATGTCATGTGCGGCAAACCAAAGGAGTCATTTTTAATGTATTCTGGGTCGCTAAATCCGAATCTATAGTAAAGTCAGTATTCAAAAGCCACCTTAAAAAAAATAAATTTTTTCGTAAATTTTGTTCAAAAATTAAGAAACACGGCCTATTTTGCAGTTTTAGTTCGTGCGCATTTTCATTCTAACCTCAAAGAACTGAAAAGTTTTCAAAATTTTGATCAAAAATTGAATAAACACAGCATAATTTTCAATTTTCGGTTATTTGCGATGGACCAGGGTAGTAAATTCTAATGTTATTTGGGTCTCTGAAGCCAAATCTGAAGTCGGAATTCAAAAATTTGGTTCGCGTTTTCCTACCCTGGTCCGCCGTGTTTCATAATTTTTGAACAAAATTAAAAAAACAAGGATAACCGGTAACTTAAGTGGAGCTGAACTTTAAATACACGTCACACGAACCTTAAAGGGGTTTGTGTGATCATCAGTGGCTTAGATAAAATTTCGAGATGGGATCAGTGTTGGACTGATACTTAGACATAATATTAGTATCAAATTTTTAGGTAAAAATACAGATATAACAATATTTTTTTTGAAAATATCATAAAATAAGAGGTGATTTTGTATAGGGCAATATGTTAAAGTGGCCCGATGCTTGTCATATAGTGTGTACATAGGATGATATTAGAAATGTTCTTACTAAATTCGAAATATATTCATATACCTATAATACCTATTTTCATAAAAACAAAATCGATAATGGGCGATATGTTTGTATGGGGGCTATAACTAAAAATGGACGTGGCACTCTCATTCTCGAACTTAAAATAGTCGTTTAAAATTTCAATTAATTATTTTTAATACTAAGCGTAGAAATCGCATAGCGTCATTCAATCAGACAGACGGAGAGTCAGACGGAATTGGCTAGATCGATTCGTCTCATCGGGCTGATCGGGAAATATATATATACTTTATGGGGTCTCCGATGCTTCCTATAATGCGTCATAAACTTTCCGACATACTTAATATACCCGTTTGCACTATGTGTAGCGGATATAAAATATTCAAGTTTTTAAGGCTAAAATAAAAACGCAAACGAACTAAAATTGAAAAATAGGAATGGTGACTTCAGATTCGGATTCAGCGACTTAAAATACATAAGAATTCTCTAACCTGGTCCACCACAAAAGTCATGAATTTTTTTGAGTGGGTGTTTACAAAATGATGTGAAATGATCCCTCTGATGCGGCGAACATGACATACTCGTACAGTTAATTACTCGATATTACTCAATGCATCCATCTCTACTGAAGTGACAGTTCTCAATATTATCTTATTTGTACTGTTCAAACAATAACTGTATTGAAGAACTGTAAAAACATGCGTTTGGAAGCATTGCAACTTTAGCTTTAGCAATATAATCTAGTCTGTACTTGAAAGGTTTAAAATGAAGGTTTGATATTGCAGAACTTTTTGATCTTATTATAATTATATATACTATATGGGGACTACAATGCGTGTTTTAATGCATTTCAAACTTTTCGACAATCTGGATTTTTTCAGTTTTCACAAGGTATGACGGGTATAAAAAGATATGAGTCCATTTTTTAACAAAGTGACAGTAGTAGAAAAGGGTTGCAACTTATTGTATATTTTTAAGCAAATAATAAGTAAATTACTGTTGCAAATTGGATCATTGTTTTGAAAAATATTGTCCATAAATATTAGCAAAGAGTTTTTCGAAACGGCGACTTGTTATACCCTGTACCCTAAGAGTAAAAGGGTTTATTAAGTTTTTGTGAATGTATGTAACATACAGTGGGAGGCTAGATAAACCCAATAAATTATATATATTCTTGATCAGCAATGCAAGTGGAGTCTAACTAGCTACGTCCGTCTGCCCGTCTGTCGTGCTGTCTGCAGATAATTTCGGAGTTTACAAGAGATATGGATTCCATATTTGAAACTTAGACTTTCTTTAGCCGTCAAGTGTGCACTTGCAAGCGGTTTTTCTCTAGCCCCATTTTAAGGGGTACATCCCATACAAATCTACCCTGAAATGTTTGATTTTTTGCATAAAAACGTCCTTTTTTTATTCTAGGAAGTCTATACTTGGTATAAATTATGTCTATGATAGTCCCAATGAAATATTTCCCAATATGAGTGGGATCAAAAAAATTTTGGTGATCATTGACTGACTTTGTTAATGACGAGCCCATATGCTACATTAACTGACAAGGGTATCGTCGCAAAAATGGTATAATTAATCTTAAAGTTCATCTAAAATTTGTTTTTTGTGTCACATTTTATAAATAAACTGTTTGAGTATTTCAAAATTTCATTAAATGTAGAAACAATCCAATACTGATCAGCATCTGTCCCCCACTTAAGCAGAGACGACCCAGTACTAGTCAGTAACTGTCCCAGGCTGTTGCAGAGGTTAACTTGACCAGGCTGATGCCAAGACGACGCTCAGCAACTGTCCCAGCAACTGTGATGCAGAGACGACCTTATGCTGGCTTACCTGTCCCAGCAGCAGAACGAGGCTGATGCAGAGTCAACCCAGTACTGGTCAGCAACTGTCTCATGCTGATGTAAAGACTACCCAGTGTTAGTCAACAACGGCCCAGGCTAATGCAGAGTAGGACGCGTAAGCCTTTGTAGGACATTATAATGTAAAAGAGGAATAGGAAATAACATTTAGGCTGGTTAGCTCGTGAGTCAGTTGTAACTCACTACAGCTGACTCGTCACTGCGTGCACTCTTCAACAGCCCTTACTAGTCATTGACTAGCCCGTATGAGTTAGGCAAACTGTATAAATTTTTATAAAAAGCTTTTTCAGTGACTTACCCGAGTAGAATAATCAGAAAAAAAGTTTGTCCGGTCGTATAATAGTCTTCGTCGACTGCTCTGATTCAGTACTAATACAGTGACCCTACACACTAAACAAACTTTTGAATTCGATTTTAAATTAGGAAACTATTTTAAAAATAGTTTTGAATCTTTTTGTAAGCCCTTATCCACATGCCCCTTTTTTTCTTTTAAAGCACTCATTTTTTGTTCTTATTTTGTGTTTTTTTTTCTTTTAGCATTTCGACACAGAAGATCAAAGATTCTTTTCAGAATAAATCCGATTAATTTTTTTATTGTACATTTTGCTTTCGCTTAAAATATAATTTTTTTTTTTTTGTAATTTTTTGAAATTAATATAAGAACCCCCGACAAAGTACTAATCGATTTTTTCGAATGTAATGTCCAAAATAACTGTCAGTGTCAAATATATACTATACTGGACATAATAAATCTCTTCTCCTCTGCAGTGAGAGGTCCAAAACCCTTATAATATTGTAAAAATATTATAATCTAACGTTCAATTTAATCATCGGAATTCATGGTGTCGCCTTTAAAATAGGCTCCATTTGGGCCGATACAACGATTTTAGCGGCTAATATTCCATGTACTGCTCCTAGGCTGCCGGAGGTATGGCTTTCAGCTCCTTCAACGAATTTTGTTTGAAGATCGACTCAAAACGCCTTCCTCGAAGAGACAGTTTTATTATTAGGAACAGGGAAAGGTCAAAAAGTTAACTTGTTCACACCACTCCCAAGACTAAAGTCTTTGTGTGAAAGTTGTCTACCAAAAATAAGTAGTTGTAGTTTGGAGGCTTTTCAGTCAAAAAGTTAAAATAGTAATAATTTTAACTCACTAAAATTTGTTTATTTCTTGCCATTTTAGGTGCACTAAACTTTGTCTAAAAATTAATAAGCTATTCACATAATGTGTGAAGTGTACAATAAAAAACAAAAAAAACAATAGCTGAACAGATCAAGCGTTATAACACCAGCACCAGTCAGACTATTCCGGAATTCTGTTTGCACATATTTTACCAAAATCAACACCGGGTATCTGCCCTCATGGAAGTTGATAGTTTGTCCCCGCTGAGCCGTGTCTCTTTGAGATATGAAAAGTTTAAACGGAATGGACGTCATCGCAATGGGCTGACTTTTGGCCAACTTCAAATAAACAAATGTCATATACAAACAAACTGACTATGCAGATATACTATATATACATACATACATAAATGTATATGTATTTATCTATATTGTATTGCATATAGGAGGACATTGCGACAGGCATTCAGGCACGCAGAGAAACAAATGGATATTGATACTTGCTTATGCCAGGTGCTTTTGCAGATGCGTCGTACCATAGGGAGAGAAAGGAAGTGAGAGAGAGAGAGATTGAATAAACGAAGAAAAGTATGATTGGGGCTAAAAAGAGGAATCTGAATGGGTCAAGCATGAGTTGCCGATTTGAAAAATACTATTTCAATTTTAACGTTTGAATGAAAACTAAGCCCGGCGGCACGTGAGCAATGTTTCATTTCATATTCTGTCTATCATATTCTCTTGTCCCTTTTCCATTATACAATTGTTCTTGTCTCAAAACACATTTGACACTACACTGTTATGGACACTGTATTTGGTTCCGTTGTACATCAGCTCAATATAGAAAACCGATACATAGTACACACATATCTATATATACTCGTACTATATTTCTAATGCACAATTTTGTAAGCTTCAATCTGCAGACAAGTTATTGTGAAAAGATAGAAAAGTTATGATACATAAATGTAAAATCGTTTGTTCGCTTTGGGCACTATGAAAAGGTTCATTTTAATGCTTTCTGCTTTGAGGGCTTTTAGTTAATTGCTACAAACAAGGCAATTAAAACTTTTCTTAAAAATCATTTTTCTAATTGTTATTTTCCTTCAAATAAATAAATCCAATAGAATATTTATATGCTCTCTATGTAAAAAATGAAAAAAAAAAAAAAAAAAAACAAAGAAAAACGTTAACTTCGGTATAACCGAAGCCTAAATACCCGTCACACGAATCTTTAAATAGTTTGTGTGATCATCTCTGACTTAGATAGAATCTCAAGATGGAATGGGTCGTGGTCAATAGTCCAATACAACCCAAGTTTAGACACAATATTCATATCAAATTTTTAACTAAAATGTTTTTATCCAATTTGGTGTGAGTACACTCATATATAATACATAATTTCAAAAAAAAAATCTAAAATGGGCGGTAAGTTAGTATGGGGGCTGTACGTAAAAATGGGCATCTTGGTTTTTGGGAGTGAATACATTCAAAAATAATTACTATTTTCGTAAAAAAAATAGGAAAACAAACTGTAAGTTTCGTGGTACACTCATTCTCGAACTTAACCGAGAAATGCTTAAGTTTAAAATTGCAGTTGAGTATCTTTAAAATTAAGCGAATGAATTGCACCGCGTCAAACAGCGAACATGGCTAGATCAACTCATCTCATCGAGCTGATCAAGAATATATGTACTTTATAAGGTCTCCGATGCCTTCTTTAATGCGTTACAAACTTTCCATAAACTGAATAAACCCGTTTACACTATGTGTAACTGATATAAAACTTACACACAAATTGCTTTAAGCTTGCTAGCACCGAAGTTGGAATATTCTTCACATGAAATTTTAAACGCAGAAAACTTTTTGCTTAAAAATATAGTTTCGGTCAATGTTTCAATGTTAACCAAACTTGATCTTTTTATTGACGTTTATACGAAAAGCGCATGGTGTACATATCTACGACTTTAAATGAACTGATCAAAATATTTCACTCAGTTTTTGAAGAACTGAAATAACTCATGGTAGCATTTTGTATACTTTGTATACTTATATCTTCCGTTTCTTTCATAAGACTTTGGGTCACCGATGGCACCTTTAATACGTTACGAAGTATTAAGATAGTCAGATAGCAAATATGGATTTTTTAATCATCCGCTCCACTTAGTCTCTTTAGAACTTAAGATTCATTGAAGCCAATTCTTCGAAAGAACATTGGAGTGAATTGAACCAGAGTTAAAGAACGTTTGTATAATTTGTCCGACATTCGATTGTGATGACCTTGATAAATTCAGTATCACGAGCTTAGAGTTGGTAAAAAAAATGTTATTTCCAACTTGTTTGTCATCAGACATTTCAGCTTTTTAATAAACAATAAAACTTCAAAGTTGCATAATATATGTAATATATGCAACAAACTTATGCTTCATATTCTCTTAGAATTGTAATGGATTAAAAAAAAAAAAAAACTGAATTTAATTATTTTGTTGAAAAAAAAAAATTTAGAATGCTGAAATGAAAACAACAAATTTAAACGCACAAAATCGTTGAAAACATGGAATAACGGTAACTTTGATGGAACCGAAACATGGATACCTGTCACACGATGATTAGACTATTTTTACTATTACTATTTAATAAAAAAGTACGTTCGGTTTGTAAAGTGGTTATTGGCTATAACTATCATACTTTAATCATTCTTTAATATATAACTTATTGTGATCATAGGTTGCTACAATAAGCATGGCTCATTTTTCCTATAATACCTGAAAAACTGTCGTTAGATTTTGTGGGGGCTATATGCTATAGTGGACCCACCTCAACTGTGGGTAATCGCTTCACAAATAAACCATTTTTAATTTAAAAAAAAAGAAAGAACGCAGATATATGTTTCAAACGTCTAAAAACTTCTGAATTCTTTTAATAGTTCTAGCTCACCGGAATCTACTTGTAGCTGCCGGCATTTAAAGAGCGGACTAGTCAAAAAGTCAAACTTTTCCAATGTCCTGCTTCAAAATAACTCCACTCTATAAGTTTTAAAGTTCTTTTTTTTTTTTTTTTTTTTGGTCCTATCATAATTTCGATTATTGTGCTATTGTGTGTGTATTTGTGTGTATGTATTCACAGTCAATAGTCAGCGAGGACATCATCGACATGCTGGTATGAAAAAAGAGAATAAATAAAACTCGATATGAACAACGCATGAAAGAGACAACAGCGAAAATCATGACAGCTGAACGGAAGGAAGTCTCAATAACTGAATCGTTTTGTTTATTTTGCCAGAAAATGCAATTTTTTAATCGCAGCATTTTGTTGCCTTTTTATCGTTCAGTTACGCGACGTTTTAAGCAATCCGAAAGCCAGCGGTCTGTGACAGAATTTTACGCTTTAATATGCGAACAGTTATAAATATGGAAACCGCAAAGGGTGCCAGACAAAAAAAAATGAAGCGGAAACGCTTTAGTACCAAAAACCAAAATTGATATGACCCAATGTTAATTGCAGATAAAGAAAATATGAAAAGTTTAAAGCCAATTAGTATCACGTAAAATTTAAATGCCACTTTCACATATAGGATTTGGTTACAAATTTGGTTTAACTGGATAATATTTCTTTTTGAACACAACCCATTTTATATGTTGACTACTTTTTTGATATATTCTAATTTTGTACCTGTCACACATATAACTGATGACGAACTAAATAAAAAAAAAAAATCTTTTTTAATTCAATTTTAACTTGACTAACCTTAAATACAGAATAGTTGAAGTATTTTTGTTAGGCCGCCTGTTCCGCCGAATGTGCCCCGACTCCAGCCAAGATGTAGAGAGCATACAATCGTATTTTACAAACAAGGAAAAACGTTAACTTTAGTAGAACCAAAACATATATAACCGTCACACGAATCTTCAAAGAGTTTATGTTTGAATTTCGAGATGGGTGAGGATCAAGGGTCAAACACAACTCAAGTTTATACACAATATTGGATTCACAAATTTTAAGCTAAAAATACAGATATTTTCTTGAAAATTTTAGACAATACGTTATAGTAGCCCGATCTGTATCATATCGGTGGTGTGTACATTATAGTAAATACATTCATAAATAATAAACACTTTCATACTAAGTTTTCGAAAATGGCTTGTAAGTTTTATGAGGGCTGTACCTAAAAATGGGCGTGGTACGGAGGTTTTGATAATGGTCGACATAAGAAATGTTTTAACATAATCTGCATTGAAAACAGTTATAAATAATACCTATTTCATACAAAATTTGAAAATTGGTGGTAAGATTCAATGGGGGCTTTTCTATATTGGACGACATATATTTATTTATATATATATCAAAACTACATTAAAAAAACAGTTGCTAAACCTAAACAATATTTTAACTTAGAATACCTACTTAAATACTATATTGAGGAAAGAATACGCCCACCCAGACCACGTAGGAGAATTTTTGTTAGATTCATAGTTGACCAGGCGGTGTCTCTCTTCACAACCATGATTCCTGGTCTAAATGGTTGTATTTTACAAAAAAAAAAAAAAAACAAAAGGAATTAAATAGAAATGAAAATAAAGGGTGGTTAAATTTCAAGGGCCGATGTTGAATGTAAACCACACCTAAACGTCAAGTTTTTTCCTGCATTTCTTTTGACATTTCTCAACTTCAGACTAACTCAATTTGAACCATGGAAAGATACAAAATCGAGCAACGCGTTAAAGTTATTCAGGCCTATTATGAAAATGGGCGTTCAAAACAAAATGCATATCGTGCACTTCGTCATTTTTTTCGGTCAATTTAATCATCCTCAGTGGATTCGTCAATAAGCAGAATTGCCGTATTTGGGCGAATGAGAATCCAAGAGTGATTGTCGAAAAACCAATGCATCCACAAAGAGTGACTGTTTGTTGCGGTTTATGGTTTGGCGGCATCATAGGGCCGTACTTCTTCGAAAATGAGGCTGGCCAGGCAATAACTGTGGATGGTGCTCGCTATCGTGAGATGATAACAAACTTTTTGTGGCCTGAATTGGAAGATATGGATGTGGACGATATGTGGTTTCAACAGGACGGTGCCACTTGCCACACAGCTAACGAAACAATGGCTCTTTTGCGCGAAAAATTTGATGGCCGAATAATCTCACGTCGCGGCGATGTCAACTGGCCGCCAAGAATATTTGATTTGATACCGTTGGACTTCTTTCTTTGGGGTTATTTGAAAGAAAAGGTGTACGCCAATAAGCCAACAATTCAAGAGCTAAAGGATGAGATAATTCGGCACATTAACGACATTGAACCTCAATTATGCCTCAGCGTCATCGAAAATTTAGACCATCGGATGGACGTGTGCCGCCGAAGCCGTGGCGGCCATTTGGCCGATATTTTTGTTCCATACATAATTGAGTCATACCAAAATATCATAATAACAAGCAAGAACGTTAACTTCGGAAGCACCGAAGCTCAAATACCCGCCACACGAAACTTTATTCATTTTCTTGGAAAAATAAAAAATAGAAGGTGAGTTTGTATAGGACTATATGTTATAGTGGCTCGATCCTTGTCATATCGGAAGCATATTTATACGATAACAGTATAAGTCATTTTACACAGATTGGAGTGAATATATCCATAAATAAGAACTATTTTCATACAAAATCTGAAAAATGGGCGCTTGGTTTGTATGGGGGCTGTATAAAAAAATGGGCGTGGCACCTTTCTTTGAAATTGGATGTCATTAAAGTGCTTTTATCCATATTTGTTGTAAATACATTTACAAATAATAACAATTTTCATACAAAAAATCGAAAAAAATGGTAAGTTTGTATGGGGGTTATATCTAAAAATGGGCGTGGTACCTTTCTTCTGATATTGGATGGATGGATATTGGATTAAAAGTGTTTTTACCCGATTCGTAGTCAAAACATTCATAAATAATAACTATTTTCATAGAAAAATATAGAAAAAAATGGTAAGTTTGTATGGGGGTTATATCTAAAAATGGGCGTGGTACCTTTCTTCAGATATTGGATGGATGGATATTGGATTAGAAGTGTTTTAACCCGATTTTTAGTAAATACATTCATAAATAATAACTATTTTCATAGAAAAATATAGAAAAAAATGGTAAGTTTGTATGGGGGCTATATCTAAAAGTGGGCGTGGCACCTTGGTTCTGCCATACAAACTGCCTAGGAACACAAAAAGCTTAAGTTTAAAGTTTCAGGTCAATATCTTTAAAACTTTCCGAGAAACACGCATTGCAACAGACAGACAGACAGACGGACGGACGGACGGACAGACAGACGGACATGGCTAGATCGATTCGTCTCGTCGAGCTGATCAATAATATATATACTTTATGGGGTCTCCGATGCCTCCTTTAATGCGTTACAAACTTTCCGACAAACTGATAATACCCTTCACACTATGTGTGGCGGGTATAAAAAGAAATGTCAATAATTTCCTAAATAATTCGTGTTTTATTCAAAATCAACATCGGCCCTTGAATTTTAACCACCCTTTACAATATTTTAAAGCTCAGTATTGATCATAGAAATTTTAACAGAATTTAAGGAAGAATTGATAGAAAACAAATGACAAAATTATTTATATATAGAACAGAGAGAACGAAGTGAGTCATGACCAGCATAATTTGTGGTGAATAAAGCCAAGAACACCTCTTGCTTTATTCACCATTGTTGTTATATGAACATTAAAACTTAATTATGGCTCCGTTAAGATACCCAAGTCACAAAAAAATAAACTCGCTAGCAAGCTCATGATTACATAAGGAGTAATTCACCATTTTAGGTTTTCTGCGATGAAATGTCATACATTTGCGTTTGGAAAAATTTAAGTTAAGAAAATTGGCCACACTATGCAGTTGACTATGCTGAGATGCACAAGAATAAGACAAACACAATTTGACATCATCAGCATACATAAGTGTGTCAGAGTGTTCAATCGGCTAATGGAAGATCATTTATGAAGATTACAAAAAGTAATGGCCCAAGGTGACTTCCTTGGGGAACACCATAGGAAACATTTATTGAATTTGACAAACAACTATTGAACAACTATTGAATTAAAAAAAAAAAAAACATGAGATAAGCCAAAAGATCTTAATTTAAAAATAAGGCGATTATAGCAAACGCTATCAGACACCTTACAAAAATCTGTATAAATAACATCAGTCCGTTTCCCAGCAATAAAACTTATATTCACAATAGAAGAAAATTCAAGAAGATTTGTACATATAGATTTACCCTTAACAAAACCATTTTGATGAGGACTTACGATTGACTTTAAAGAATGTTACAACTGATCAGTAATTATTTTTTCAAATAATTTCGGTATGGCAGTCAATTTGGCAAAACCTCTGTAATTTTAAATATCGGAATTTTTGCTCTTTTTGGACAAAGGAATAATAACATATATGATTCTTTCATAGTTTTGGAAATTTAGATTGTTTCATAGATAAATTAAAAAGTATAAATAAAGGAAAACAAAAAGAAATAGCGCATTGTTTTAAAATACAGCCATATTGGATAGAATTCAGACATTTTAGCAAGTCAGGCATATAGATTACAGGTGAAGTTATGAAATAATAAGATGGTATTTTTATAGATATAGGAAGAAGTTGTGCTAAATAATAATAGTTGATTTATTTAAGCGAAATTCGTTTTCTTGATCCCTACTGTTGATATTATTGAGCAGCAATCGTTAGATCGATTACTTGGATTGAATAATGAACGCACTGTTCAAAATCAGAATACGTTATCACTAGCTAATTCACCAAGATCTCATGGTGGGCAAACAATATCATCTGACCTGATACAACGTCCAGATAAGGTAGGACATATAATTAGTAATTGGAAGTTAAGGTTCACAGGTAGTCATGATAGGTTGTCAGTTGACAATTTCATTTATCGTGTAGAGGCCTTAACTAAGCAAACTCTAGGCGGAAATTTTGATTTGCTTTGTGGAAATGCTAGTATTTTGTTCGAGGGCAAGGCCACTGATTGGTTTTGGCGGTTTCATAAAGCAACCACTGAAATGAAATGGTCTGATTTGTGCTCCGCTTTGCGTAGACAATTTCGAGATTCTAGAACCGATGTTGAAATTCGGGAATTGATACGCGATAGAAAGCAGAAAAGTAGCGAAAGTTTTGATGCATACTATGACTCAATAATACAATTAGTCGATCGACTGGATGAGCCATTGCCAGATTCGTCATTGATTGAAATTTTAAGAAGAAATTTGAAAGCTGAAATTCAACTTGAAATTTTGAATATTTCAATAAAATCGGTTTCACAACTAAGGGAAATATGTAGAAGGAGAGAACATTTCTTTGAGGATGTTCAGCGAAGACTCGGAGGTCAGAAACCAAATTTATTTAAAAAGAATATCGCAGAGTTGGACAAAGAAGCTGATTCCAACTGTGATAATTCGGATTGTAGTGAGGATACGGACAGTGTGGCAGCTATATTATTAGTGTGCTGGAATTGTAACAAAGAAGGGCATCGCTACCAAGAGTGTGAAGCAGAAAGAAGAGTATTTTGTTATGGGTGCGGTCTTCCAAATGCTTACAAGCCAACTTGCACAAAATGTCAGTCAAAAAACGGAAAAGCGAGCACACTGAAAACGCAACACAAACCGAAGTCGAGCAGGACTTTGAGGAACCAAGCGACGAGCACCGATTATTAACGGAGCTAAATGAACCCGAAACCGATTCATCAATATTACCAATATTAGCAAATAACACAGATTTTAACCCAACATATCTTCACGAAAGATTTTTTTAAGGCAAGACAAAAATATTTATGATAATTTACCAGATGTACAAAAATTTAGGTCTCGATCCATCAAAAGATTAAAAAAATTTTGGGCGAATATAAAATCAGTAAGGCGTAAATTTGTGAGCGCAATTTTTCACAACAACACTGATATTCGTCCAGCGTTTTACTGCTAGGACAATCAGTAAATGGCTTATTAGATACGGGTGCTTCTGTAAGCTGTATCGGAGGGCAATTTGCAGCCGACATTATCAAGCAAGGTACAAAATATAAAAAAATTAACTCAAATATAAAAACTGCAGATGGAAAAAAGCAACAAATACTTGGGCAAATTGTCGAAAACGTGACTTTTAGAGGTGTAACAAAACAATTAACTTTATTTATAATACCCTCATTGGCCCAAAACTTATATTTAGGTGTTGATTTTTGGAAAGAATTCCAGTTGTTACCCAGCTATCTTGTGTCTGAAATAGCAACAGAAAGTGATGGTATGAAACATAAATTATCAGACTTACAAAACGAGCAGTTACAGCAAGTGATAAACTCTTTTCCGTCGTTCTCAAAACAGGGTTTGGGAAAAACAACAATTTTATCACATGTAATAGATGTAGGAACAGCAAAACCCATAAAACAACGACATTTTTCTGTCTCACCAGCTATCGAAAAGTTAATGTATGATGAGGTTGACCGAATGTTACGTTTAGGAGTCATTGAAGAATCCGAAAGTCCGTGGTCATCGCCAATTGTGGTAGTGCGGAAGCCAGGAAAGGTGCGTTTGTGCCTAGATAGTCGTAGAGTAAATGAATTAACATTAAAAGACGCATATCCACTTCCTCAAATAGATGGTATATTAAGTCGTTTGCCAAGAGCTGAGTTCATATCGAGCTTAGATTTAAAGGATGCATTTTGGCAAATTCCTTTGGAAGCTTCGTCACGAGACAAAACTGCATTTACAGTTCCTGGTAGGCCATTATACCAGTTCACAGTTATGCCTTTTGGTTTGTGTAATGCGCCTCAAACCATGTCACGACTGATGGATAAAGTAGTGCCTCCGCAACTTCGTAACGAAGTATTCATTTATTTAGATGATCTACTAGTTGTATCAGATACTTTAGATAGACATTTTTCGGTGCTTAGGGAAATAGCTTTTCATTTACATAAAGCAGGTTTGACCATTAATGTAGAAAAGAGTCATTTCTGTATGCGTCAAGTAAAGTATCTTGGACATATAGTAGGCGATGGTGGTATTCGAACTGACCCGGAGAAGGTTTCAGCTATTGTAGAATTTCCACAGCCAAAATCATTACGTATGTTACGTAGGTTCTTGGGCATGGCCGGATGGTATAGAAAATTTATAAAAATGTTTGCAACAATTAGTTCACCTTTAACTGACTTACTTAAACTGAAGAAGAAATTTGTTGTTACGGAAGAGGCTAAGAAGGCATTCGTCGATTTAAAGCAACATTTAAGTTCTGCACCGGTTTTAAGAAGCCCGGACTTTAACAAGCCATTTTACATACATTGTGACGCGAGTAAAACTGATGTTGGTGGGGTTTTAGTGCAGCTTAATGATGAGGGTGATGCGTGTCCAATTGCTTTTGTGTCTAAAAAACTAAACAGGTGCCAGAGGAACTATTCAGTAACGGAACAAGAGTGTTTAGCGGCCATTGTGTGCATTAAGCGATTTCGACCATATGTAGAAGGTTTGGACTTTACTGTCGTTACCGATCATGCGTCGTTAAAATGGTTATTGACACAGAGTGATTTGAACTCGCGATTAGCACGCTGGGCGTTAAAACTGCAAGGGTTTCGATTTAAGATTGTGCATAGGCGTGGGAGTCAGAATATAGTGCCTGATGCATTGTCCCGAGTGTGCGAAGACGAATTGTCCGCTATTGAGTTGGACAACGGGTTGTTGGTGGATTTACACTCGCCACATTTTCAATCGGCGGGATACAAACAATTAATTTCGAAAGTATCAGCAAATGCCGATAAATTACCAGATTTACGTGTCGTTGATGGATTCTTATATCGAAAAGCGGAACATGCTTCAGGTATAAAAATACATGACGATTTTGCATGGAAACTGTGGGTTCCAAGAGAAATGGTTAGTGAAATCTTGCAAAGAGCACATGATAACCACTTGGCCTCGCATGGAGGAATAAACAAAACGATTGAACGTATACGAAAATTTTATTTTTGGCCAGGACTTGTCACTGATATTAAGGCTTATGTTAATGCGTGTGAAAAGTGCAAAATATCTAAATCTCCAAATTGTGTTTTGCGTCCGCAAATGGGTAAGACACCTGAATCTAGTCGATTTTTCCAGAGATTGTATATTGATTATTTAGGACCCTATCCTCGTTCGCGTAGTGGAAATATAGCCATTTTTATAGTTTTGGACCATTTTACAAAATATGTCTTTCTTAAAGCCGTGAAAAAAAATATCTGCTGGAATTATTGTCGAATATCTGGAAAAAGATTTATTCCACACATTTGGAGTGCCTGAAATCATTATTTCTGACAATGGTACACAATTTAAGTCGACAGAATTTAAGAAATTGATTTCTAAGTTTAATGTAACGCATACGTTTACTGCAGTGCATTCGCCTCAATCAAACGCATCTGAGCGAGTAAATAGGTCTATTATATCGGCTATTAAAGCTTATGTTCGCCCAGACCAGAAAGATTGGGACGAATATTTAAGTTCTATTTGTTGCGCGTTACGTTCGTCAGTACATTCGTCGATAGGCACTACTCCATATTTTATGGTGTTTGGGCAGCAGATGCTATTAGATGGTTCATCATATTCACTGCTTCGCAAGTTAGAAATGTTAGACGATAGAGAGGTTTGTCTTAATCGTCAAGACACATTTGACGTCATTAGGAAGCAAGCTTGTGATGTAATGCGTAAACAGCAGGATCGCATGGAAAAAAATTATAACATGCGCTCACGAGACATCTCTTACAAAGAAGGTCAAGAAGTATACAGACGAAATTTTAGGGCGAGTAGTTTTGAACAAGGCTACAACGCGAAGCTAGGACCAACTTTCCTGAAAGCTAGAGTTCGAAAGAAAATTGGAAATTCTTTATATGAACTGGAAGATTGCCAAGGAAAGCTCATAGGCGTGTATCATGCGAAGGACATCCGCCAATAGTGTGTTGCTACAAGCGGTGTCTAACTTGTTTCGTATCCACCCCAAGTCAGACTTTAGCTGGGGGAATTGTTAAGGCGCTTGTAGCATGCGAGTTTGATTTTTATATGGCAGTAAGAAATTTGTTTGCAGCATACTTTTTTGCTGAAAAGAAAATTTCGTGGTTGCAGCTTGATGTATAAATGGTAAGAAAAGGACAGACTTTCTCCTACTTTCGTTAGGTTACAATGGATCGGAAAATTCGACATTTTTGATTTACTGGCGTCCTCTCGTAGGCTATTTAAGGGCGTGTTCTTAGTCGATCGTCCTCTTTCTCAATTGTGTATTATTAAATGTAAAAAGCAAGTAACAATATTCGTCAACAAATATTGTATAAAAAAGAAAAAACAAGGAAAAACGTTAACTTCGGTGGAACCGAAGCTTAAATACCCGTCACACGAATCTTTGAATAGTTTATGTGTGATCATCAGTAGCTTATATACATTTATAAATATATATTTGAAAATAATTACTTTTTCATACAAATGTTCGAAAATAATCAATAAGTTTGTATGGGTGCCTTACCTAAAAATGGGCGTGGCACCTTGGTTTTGATATTGAATGTCATTACAAGTGTTTTTACCCAAATTTGAGTGAACAGTTTCATAAATAATACCTATTTTCGATAATGGGCGGTAAGTTTGTATTGGGGCTATATCTAAAAAATGGGCGTGGCAGCTTGGATTTGATATTGGATGACATTAGAAGTATTTCTTTCCAACTTCGAGTGACTACATTCATAAATAATAGCTATTTTCATGCAAAAAATTAGAAAAACGGTAAGTTTGTATGGGGGCTATACCTTAAAATGGGCGTGGCACTTTGATTTTAACACTTGAACTGCTTAGGACTGAGAAAAGCTTAAGTTCCGAGTTTCAGGTCAATATCTTTAAAACTGAGCTAATGAATCGCATAAATACAGACAGACGGACAGACGGACGGACGGACGGACAGACAGACGGACATGGCTAGATCGACTCGTCTCGTCGTGCTGATCAAGAATATATATACTTTATAGGGTCTACGGCGTCTCCTTTAATGCGTTACAAACTTTCTGACAAAATGATAATACCCTCCCCACTATGTGTGGCGGGTATAAAAAAGGAAAAAATAAATACAGTCACAAGTAAAAGTGCTATTGTTTTAAAAAAAAAAAAAAAAAAAAAAAAAAAAAAAAGAAACATAATAACTATACTTGGGGATTCAATTAAATTTACCTTCGGTGCCATAACCCATATAGGGTAAGTTATCAAAAATAAAAATTTTTGGCTTAGAGCTTCAAGCTTTAATAAAGGTTTTGCTTCATTTCAATCGCCTCTGCAGGTTTGGCACCTTATTTTGAGTGTGTCATAATTGTTAGATTTAGAATGATCATTTACAACAAATAAAGAAATCGAATTTATGCTTTGTTGTAAACGAAACAAAAAGAAAAAATTACAAGCTACTGAAGCGATCTACATTGGTTATACAAACAACAAACACATAAAATTGTTTCATTGTGACGAGAAGAGAAAAAAAAAAAGGAAGAGCAGAAAAAAGTACTGTCGACGAGAGAAAAGGGGGAAAAAACACAAAAGAAACAGAAAGGCATCGTTTGGAGTTTGCTAGCGCTCCTGCAATTGAAAGCTTATCAGTTGAGGTGAAGGTCGTTTCGGCTGGCCAAAGAAAATATGTTGTTATAATTGATAAGGTGTTTATAGAAAGAAAAACTATGATACATATGTCGGTTCGGGGTTTTTTTTTTTTGTGTGCTCATAAGAATATAAAAATTTAGAAAAAAAAAATGAATAAATATTAATAATATTAATAGAAAAAAGAGGGAAAAAAATGAATTATATAGTTTAGGGTAAAATATAGTTATTTATTTGTAAAAGTGCAAAAAAAAAAAAAAAAATTTTTTTTGAGAAATGCATATATATAGAAAAATTTAACAAAACATATATTAGAAGAAAAAACTAAAAGAAACATATGTTGGTATTGCATACATACATATGTATGTAAAAATGTGCCTAATAAAAAAAAAAAAAAAAAAAAAATATATAAAATAATAAGAGTGAGTGAGTGTACGATCCCGTTTTTGTGTTATAAACTTTTTTGCGCGGTAAAAAAAAAAAAAAAAAAAAAAATAGAAGCAAAACAAACAGTAAAAAAATAAAAAAATATAAAACAAAAGAGAAAAATTTTTTTAAGAGTTCAACAGCTTCCACAAGTGCATAATTTCCTTGGTTTCCAGCACATCGGCAAAAAGCGCTTTCGTCGTGGCGGAAATGTTCTGAGTAAGTTATTTTTTTTGTATTTTTTTATTTATTTTCTCTTTTGTTCAATTGCATTATATACGATTTTTGTGGATTGTAATTCTTTCTAATGATGATACCAGCATAGGTCATTGACCCCACTCTGCTGATTAATTAGATCAGCTGTGATCTCAAATGCTGACTGATTGGAATTAAAAATTCACACAAATCAATTTCCTTTAATTTTTTTTCTCAAACAAAAAAAAAAAAAAAAAAATTTTGAGAATAATATAAAAAAAAAAAAAAAAAACAAAAATTTTGATAGAAAAATTTTTTTTAAATTCATACATGCATGTTTCAAATTGAAATATTTCACTGAGAATATTATTTTTTTATTGCACTTCGTAAAACATTAGTTTGTTTATAAAAAAGAAAAAAAAAAAAAAAAAAAATTTTTTTTTACATATATAATAAGGTTTAATAATTAATTTTTATTTAAGTTTAAAAGTTTTTCTATTAATTTTTTTATGTTATCATTTAAATTTATTGTAATTTTATTTTTTTATTCATTTTTATATATAGGTCAATTTAGACATAGATAGTTTTTTTGTTTTTTTTATTTTAGAATGAATATTAGGATAAAAGAATTTTTATTACGAAATAAAAACTTGTGAACATGAATACGTAATATGCTAAATTTTAATTCTCAGCTGATGTCTTAATGTTGTGATCAATAATGAAAGGGATCATCAAAAAAAAAAAAAATTATATTTTATTTTATTGGACTAGATGATCTAGGAAGGGTGGGCACGACAGTTTTCCTCGAAAACATCAGAGGACTATTTTATTTGAGAAATGTCTTTTTATTCGCTTTCCTTTACTTTGTTTTTTTATTTTTTGTCGCAAGCACGTAAATTTAAATTAAAATAAAAAATATATATATATATATATTATAACATCACAAACTTAAGGTTCACTAGGTGTGTAGCAAGAACAAGAACCTACACCAGTAGTCGACGAGCTAGAGCCGGAAATTAAAACGTGCCGTTCTTGCTACTATAGTTTTACGGTGACCAGATTCCACCAACCTCAACGTTACATGTTACATCTACTTGGGCTCTCAAAAAACAAGAGAAATAACACCAGCCTAGAAATTAAACGAAGAATTACTCTGGCTAACCTATGCTACTTTGGTCTCGGTGGGCAAATGAGGAGTAGAGTTTTATCCAGAAAAACGAAAATCAAACTCTACAAGACGCTGATTATCCCAGTCCTGATGTATGGCGCTGAAACATGGGTCATGTCAGAGGCTGATAATCGGCGTTGGGTACATTTGAGAGAAAAATTCTTCGTAAAATCCTTGGCCCTGTCAGAGTGGACAATGATTACCGTACTCGCATGAATCACGAGCTGTACCAGCTATATAAGGACATCGATATAGTCAGGCGCATCAGGTACAAACGATTGCACTGGGCTGGACACGTGCTTCGAATGAATAAAGACGCTCCGGCGAAAACGGTACATGATAAAAACGTGGACGAAATCAGAGGGGCACGACAGCGGGGAAGACCGCCGCTGCGTTGGAAGGATCAGGTTCTGGAGGACGTCCGGAAGATCGGGATCCAGAATAGGTATCGAGTGGCAAAGGACTATAACATCTGGGTTGATACCCTTCGTGCTGCCAAGGCTAACCATAAGCTGCAAAGGCAAAACATACAAACTTTTTGATATATTCTAATTTTTGTACCTGTCACACATATAACTGATGACGAACTAGAATAAAAAAAAAATAGTCTTTTTTAAATCAATTTTAACTTCAAATTAGAATTTTGTTAGTTTAAAAGAGAAAATATATTTATATAAAAATAAATATTATTTAAATAAAAAAATATTTAAATAATATAATTTTAATTAAAGACATAAGTTTTTCATTCATAAAAGCATAAATTCATTAAGAAACAAATCCAAACACTTTAACCAACCTCAGCACACATAGGGGTGTGTGCTTTTAAAGGGAGCTACCCTGTAAACAACCCTTAGCAATACGCATTGATAACAGCGTACAAATATATATATAAATGCTTCAATTATATATGGTGGGGTGTAATGTATGGCTTTGGCTTTTACTTGACGTATAAAACACACTCAACTCGAAATGCGAAAATTAAATGTCAATGCGAAGAGCTTCTTTACAAGGCAATGTACTGCGGAGAGCGTATAAAGTGAGCAACTTTTGAAAAAAAAAAAAAAAAATATTCTACGCTAACAAAATTCCTTATGCGCTCAGTTTGCAGTTGTACGCCGTATAGTTGACACTTAAAACACGGAATGCATACAAAAAAAATTTTAATATAATACGGCAGACGTTTACGGGAAGGGTAGTGAAAGAAAAATATTAAGAAAGAAAAGAAAAATAAAATAAATAAATAAATAAAGAATTGTTGCGAAAAAAAAAAAATGTGTGTGTGTGTGTAAATTTTGAATTATGCAGCATGGCGAAATGTGTAAACGAAAATAGTCATATATAAAAAAATAAAATTATTTATATATGTATATAAAGTACGTGTATATATATTAAAGGCCTTTTTTAAATTATATAATATACATATGTGTTAGTGTTAGAGTAGTAAATTGCTTTAAAAAAAAAATTGTGTGGATTTATAAAGCGCTATAACAGCTGCGCTGCAGTGATTTGTCAAGCCAAAGAATTATTGTTTAAATTTTTTGTATGTGTTTGTACCACTGTAAATGAAAGCTATAGAAGTGTTAGAGTGTCTTAAAAAATAATAATTAATTAATTTATTTTATTATTATTTTTTTTTAAATTATAAAAAGTGCATTTTTAAAAGTGTTTTTTTTATTGCTTTGTACAAAATTATAGCATACAACAAGGCGTAGCGGAAGTGCTGCCATTACTACAACTACAAAACTAAAAGCAACAACAACAACAAAAAAATATATAAAACAAAAGAAAATTACATGTGCGTACAAAGTATTTTATATATAATAAGTATAGATTTTTTATATAAATCGATTTTTTTTTTAAATAAAAAAGTTATTTGCTGTTTTAATGGCAGCCAAAGTCGCAGACAATCAAAAATATGGCGTCGGTATTTTCTATTTTTTTTTTTTTTTGTTTGTTTTACCGGAAATGTAAAACTAAAAATAGACATGTAGACATTTTAATGCGCTTTGGGATTTGAAAAAAAAAAATAAAAATAAAAATAATTAAACCGGCAGCAAAAAATAATTATATGCACGCCGCCATTTTTTTTCAGCTGCTTGTCGCGTAAATTTGTTTTAGCTGCCATATTAAATGCGCTTAGTGCCAATAATTTGCTTCTTTCATAATTTTTTCTCTTTTAATTAAATTAATAAACGCGACTAACTGTAATTAAAAAGCAATAAGCTACGATTTCCTTAGCGAAAACCCATGTCATGCCTGCTGAGACGATTTTTTTTTTTTTTTTTTTACTTTTTTTGAGCTACTCTCCCAATATGCCTCTTACTCTTTTTTTTTTTGTATGTTATTTACGCTCCTATGTCGTTTGTTAGCTGCTCTTTATTTGTTGTTTAGTGGGCGACCTCAGCATACGCACACGCTTTTGTTTTAGCGGGTGGGTGGCAACGAAAGTGTGTGTGTAGGTACTCGCAATATTGTTGTTTTTAATTCATAAAATTTTTATTTATGATTTTTTAATTGCCTTTTTGACTAAAATTTGATTTAACAGAAAAACAAGAAAGTGCAAAAATGCGCAAAAATAGGTTTATTATTTATTAATTAGTATAATTTTGTAAACAAATTGACATTATAGGTGGACTGCTCAGGCATGAACAACACAAGTTATAGTCCACCGATGTTTGTAATTTTGATTGGACTATTTTAAAATTTAAACAAACATTGAAACATCACATGTACTACTATTTATCTGCCTTTCTGTCTGTCTTTCCGTCTGTCTATCTTTGTGTTTATCCGTTTACTTGTCAGTGCGTCTATCCTTGCATTCATTCATCCGACTACCATCCGATAATCTCTAAGTCAACCTAACGGTAGGGTAATTTATCTGTCTTCTCGTTCATATATTCTGATGTTTGATATATATTTATTTAATATTAAAATAATATTTTTGAAATCAATCTTATAGTTCTCAAACAGTTTAAGCATTACAATATAGGAGTTTCTGTGTGATCGGCTGTGAGACGTCAGCAAGAGTCTTAAGAAATTAACTTTTTATGTAAATAATGTGAATTAAGAATTGTTGGTCCCTTTCAACACAAGTTAGGCAAAGGCTTCTAATCACGAAGAAACTTCTGTATTGCTATACTTAAACTGTTGGAGAATTATAGGAAATTATTTAAAAAGTAAATCACAGATTTTAAAAGTGGGAGCCTGGCTTTTGAAATTTTGAATTCTATTTTATAAGAATATATACCGAAGCATTAATACTGTCCATTCACGCACGGACTGAAAAAATTTGTATAAATCAATTCTATAATAAAAAAAATGGAAACGTCATGGCAAAAGAGTCTATGAAAGTTCATTCCCTAACCCAGAAATTAAAGTTCAGAACCTGGTCGGCTAGTCCATAGAAGAAAAAAGTGGACACTATTCGAAATGCGGGCGGTATAAAATACCAGAAGTTTAAGATGACAATATCTCCAAAACTGTGAGACCTTATAAAAAATCGGATCTCATTTTTTGGATTCTATATGAAGTTTAATGCAAAAAAAAAAAAAAATTTGATGGGCTTTAAATTGTTTATATGTAAATCAAAAGTTATTATTGTAGGTAGCCTACTGATTGTGAGATGAACGTTAGTTTTAGGGAACATTTGCAGAACTAATTGCTTAACCTCGCTAAGAGAGTTGAAAAAATTTCTTATATCTACATAAAATTGTAAAAATGTTTCTATGTCCGCTATGCACTTTGAAACCATTCAACTGATGAGTCGCAAACTGGTTTCTTTTAAAGAGCAGTAATGAAAGTATGGTTATAGTCCATTTAAACCAATGCATTAGGCAAATACGGTTCATTCATGAAGTCCATTTTCGACTATTTGTTTTTGCATTTTTTTGTATGTTTTTATACGAGCCTTAAATATTGTGGTCTCGATGAAATAAAAAAAAAACGGTATTTTTTAGTGTTTTTGAATGTTTTTACACTAGCCCCAACATATTTTGGTTACGCTGCAGTAAAAAACGTACAAAAACACCACCGAAAAGCGCTACAATTGTTAACAACAAAAAGTATCATACAAAATAATTTTGAACTTTAGGCTCGAATGGAAAAGTTGTTTAAATTCTGACATTCTGGTCTTTTTCTATTTTCCCTAAGATTTAATCTTATATGACATGTAAGTAGTTTATTGCTAGTTGTAGTCTTATTACCGCTTAAACTTCAGTGTGCAGTCAAGTTAACCCAAAGACTTAATTAAATAAAAACCCGATAAAATACCAAACATACTTTTAAACTCACCCACGTAAATTTTGAGCAATGACAATGAAGCACGCTGCTGTTTTGCGTTAACTAGTTATATGGAACTATGGAGAAGATGACGTTGTGACGTTGGAGGGCGGTGGCACTTTTATTTGTTTTGTTTTTTTTTTTTTGCGTGATATAAAAGACAAGTTTTGTAGTAGTACGTTTTGTATTGTATTCCTAGTGCCAACTGCAAAACGTCTTTACGTACAAAATTCGACGATGTTATGAAATGTTCAAAATCAACCCCAAGTGGCTGTCAAACCCAAGTGCGTGCAAATAGTAGTACTAGTGTAGTTGTAGTATGTAGTAGAGCTAGCAGTATTGTAGAATGGCAACAAAAAAACACCACCCATTGGGTGTGTTTGCATTTTATTTAACTCTCTTTTAGCTTTATGTTTTTACCTCTCTCACACTCATTTACTCTCTCTTGATTGCTTTGTAATTCATATGCTAATTTGCTCATTTACAGTTATATGCGCTCTGTTAGCTCTTGCGCGTGCTCTACTATATTTTTGACTCTCTGTCTCTCTCTCTTTCGGTCTTGATAACCCCAAACACTGGCTACCACATGTGTCAACAGTTTTGTTTCGCCTTTGGGTTGTAAAAATTTACTTCCGTTGCATGCGTTTATGCTGCTTCAGCTGCTTCTTCTTTTTCTACTTTTATACTTTCGTGTCTTTTACAAACGTCTTCTACCGCTCCATACTTTATCTGTTTTATTTATTTCTATATAGTATATATGTATGTAGCCATATATATATATAGTTTTTTCCGTGTGTTTCATATTTTAAGAATGAATTCCTAACAATGGTTTTATTTTTTTTTTTACATTCCCGTAAACCATGTCTGGAAACAGCATGAATTCTTCTTTGTTTGGTATTATCATTTGACTTAACTTAGTTCTTTTTTCACAGCTGTCTTATATTTAAACTAATTTTAGCACACATTAAAAATATTCTTATGCAAGGAATGTAGTTAAAGTTTAAAGAAGCAATTATATTTTGAATAAAAAGTTGATTTTCTTAAAAAGTTGCAAAAATGTGCAAAAGAGAATTAAAGCATAATTTACTATGCACTTTTAACAATTACTTTCCGTGGTTAGTGGCTTGCAATACCAAGCTTCGTTAAAGTAACACTCAAAAGGTTAACAAGGTAAAAAAACAAACAAATATTATTTAAAAAACGGAAAATAAAACCCTTGTGGTGTTTTGAAAACTGAGACGTAGGACGAAAAGGTTACATTCTTGTTGCAGAAGAAGGTACATCTTGAGGATTTTAAATTTTGCTGTAGCTTTCTAAGTCTGCTCATCCTAGCATAGCGGTGGTTGGTTTCTTCGGAGATACTGTCTCCATGGCAAACAGTTGACATACCAAATACAATCCTAATATTTAATCGTTTAGCTTGTTCATGCGAATATGGAAATTGTTGTATAATCAGGCAGGCCCAAACATTTTTCAAAGAATCATACTCATGAAAATGATGAGCTTCCAGTTCAGTGGCATTATCAGCGTCGTTCTATTTCTTTTTTTGTTGTTTGGGAAGAACTTTATAGGCAATTTTTTTAAAAATTTTCTACAGGTCCCACCCAATGGAGAATTCTGTGAATGAACCTTGGAGAAACTTAGAGTAGCCAGAAGAATGATAGCTGGATAGCTAGAAAAAGCGATTATTTGAAAACATCGATTTAAATCGATTATAATCGATAGATTTTTACCGATTAATCAATTTTTTGATAGTTCAAATTCATTCAATCCCATTCAACGGAGAATTCTGTGCAAGAAGCTAGCTAGAAGAAGCGATGATTTTAGAACAACAATATAAATCGATTCCCTAAAAATCGATTTTGTCCGATTATTCAATTCCTTGACAGTTCAAATTCATTCAATTCCATTCAACTTAGAATTGTGTGGAAAAATATTGCAGAAAGAATAATGATTTTAGCTAGATACCTAGAAGAAGTGATTATTTGAGAACAGACGATTTAAATCGAATCCCTAAAAAAATCGATTTTTAGCGATTAATCAATTTTTTGACAGTTCAAATTCATTCAATCCCTTTCAACGGAGAGTTCTGTGGAATGATCTTGCAGATATAATAATGTTTATAGCTAGATACCTAGAAAAAGTGATTATTTGAGAACAACGATTTAAATCGATACCCAAAAAAATCGATTTTTAGCGATTAATCAATTTTTTAGACAGTTCAAATTAATTTCAAAACTACGTACTAACTGCTTTTTATTTTCACTGCTTCACATAACCATCAATCGATCAGAAACTGAATAAGTTCTTCGATCCGATCGATCGATTCATCTTTTTAAAATAATCGATTAAATCGAATTTAAATAATTTGTTTTTTAGAAATCATCGTTATACTTTCAGCTTCATCGATTTTAATGCTGCTCATAAACTTTTATATAAAACCTTGTTCCATTTAAGCGATTACACCGACTACGCTTTTAAAATCAGGCCTAGTTTTAGCTTCTTTTTATTTCTCAGCGTCTCTCTGTGTATGTGTGTGTATGTGTTTGTATGTGTGTGTCTGTGCTACTTGTTCGACATATTTACCAGTTTGTGTCTATTTTTCTGACATTTTAAGTTGAATATTTGTAAAATGTTTACAATTTTGTTGGCAAATGGCTGCACACTAAACACGCACAAACACACACACAGATACATTTGTATCTACTTAGGTACTATATATGTATGTGTGGCGTAGCCATTGACAAAATTATGTTGCAGAAAAATTAGAAGAAAACATTTTTAAGCTTTAACAAATCAATATTTAACATGCGTAAGATACTTTTACTTGACTTTTCTTCTAATACAAACATGTGTATTTTATGCACGAATGCCTGAAAGGAAGATTTATTTTCACTATTTTTTTTTGACATTCTATTCTATTCTCTTGTGAGTATCTAATGGATTATACTGAGTGCCTAATTTGAGTGATTAATTACTATTTTTTTGTTGTTGTTGTAGTAAACTACTTGATATGCTTAATTTGTCTTTAGATATCAAATATAATATTCCATTTGATATATTTATTATTTATAGGCTATAAACTTTAATTTGCTATAAGTTTGAAATAGCTTTTATAATAATTAGCTTAAATACTTAAATAAAAAATATTAATAGTCCAATTAAGTGCTAAATTGTTGAAGCTTATAAAAAAAAACTCTTACAAAATGACGACAGCATTTTCATGACATGTGGAGTCATAAAGAATTTGTTCAAACTCCTACTTCTAGTAGCTCTCCCTTCGTTTATACGAGGCTTATAGACTTGAAAAGTTCTAAACCGTTTAAGCTCAAATTTTGACACAACATGTGTTGAGGTTTGGACTCGGTTTTTGTTTACTTTTTATATTGATAACATATCTGCGTTTGCAAATATATCAGTTTTTTTGGGGTTTCCCCGTGACTCGAATTGCTGCGCCACCAGCCGGTTGCCAGCACTCATGCATGATAAACAATACAGAGATTTAAAACAAAATACCATATGTGTGTGTTCTAGGTTAAGAACTATAACAGATGGAATGAGAAGTGTTAACATAAAAAATGTTCGTCTTTGAAAGGCAAAAAATTTTGCATGCAACCACAATTTGCCAAAGTGACGTGGTAGGGTAAAGCTTGTACAAAAAATGTCGAAATCTTATACTGAATTTCATGGTAGAGGCGTGGTAAATATTTAAAAGGAAGTAGCTATTAAAAATAAAAAAAAAAAAAAAAATAAAATAAAAGAAAAATTAAATCTAAAAACAATTTACTCTGCTACTCAGTTGTAGTTAAACTTGTTAAAACTGATTGTGAATTATAATCAAATTTACCAAGTGAAATTTAAATTTAAAAAACAAAATACAACAAGTTAGCATTGTCTGGGTTGTTGTGATGTTTACGTAATTACTTACGGTCTAGAGTACCTCTTAAAAGCTGTTGGAGGTATAGAAGATGGCGGAAAGCCTAGTAGAAGAAGGTATCGACTTCGTTCAAATCAAACGAAGGCACTAGTCGGCTTTCTGATAGGTCAGTGCAGTAGAAGCTGCTGGGTATAACCATAAGAGACGACTGTAGAAAATGTGTGATGTTATGAGCAGGAAACCTTGGTGACTCTGGAACCCCTCATCTGCAGCTATTCAGAATATTCTAATATCTAGGTACACCACTGCTCGCATTTCTGGGCGGGGCGGTCGAAGAGTGGCTAACAGGTCTTTTAATCAACTTCTGTCATTTGCCGAATACGCGGTTTTATCACAGCACTATATTTACTCCTGAACGACCTCCAGCATCGGTAGTACTGAGCATTAAATTGGTCTATCTATAACACTCATTGGGTCAGCCAGCAAAAGCGTTCAACCTTCATTGGGTATTCAACCGCTACATAAATCTTACGTATAGCTCGTTTGTCCATTATTTTTAATGGTTTAATGTGTTTGTACTGCGACTAAACAACCAAATTTACTTTCAATTTTAAACCATTGAAAGTGATGTGGCGGCAGAAATATTTCATTCGCATTACGGGACTCGTCAGCGAAATTCTTTTTTATATTCGAGTGAACTTGAATTTTGTTGATTCCCCACTCAGGATTCAGCTTAGCCTAGAAACACTAGTTCGTCGAGAGAGTGTGTGGCTCAGAATTATCTTTAAATAAGCGATAGGCGCTTTTCTGTCTTATATTTACTTTTCATTTCACTTACTCAAACTCTGCCGTCGGCAAACATTTTGCGATTTACGTTTACTGGAACACCAAAATATTCGATTTAAAAAGTAAATCTCAATTCTTTTTCGATTGCTATTGCGGAGACATGACTGCTTAAACGTTTGTGACTGTTTATTTTAAACATTTCGATGTACTTTGATTTTTTTGAGAACGCGCATTCTACTTTTTGCATGGAGTAACACGTGTTTTGGAATATACGTTTTAGTTTAAAATTTTGAAAATAGCATTTTATTTTTTTTTTTGTCTCAGTGCAACCAATTGTATACCGATTTATACAATACTTCCATGCACAACTAAATGCAACACTTTAAATAAATATTTTTTTATTCCATTTTTTTTTAAAATCAAATTAAATAATTTAAGTAAATTAAGTATGTGCAACTAAATAAATAAATGAATAAATATTTTAACATATTTTGAACAGAACATACAAATGTATTTTTTTTTAAAATTATTTATTAATTTAGTCATCTAGTCGATTGCATGCCATAATATGCACAGCTCAATCAACAAGCTAACTACATTAGCGAGCGAAAAACAAAAAAAAAAAAATGGCAGTTTATTTTTTTTTTATAAAATTATCAAAGCTAATTGAAAAATGCTGTTCATATATTCTATCTTTATGTTTAGTGTCTATAGTATTTGTCTATACAGGCATGGCCTAGCAGCCAATTAAGCATGCTTAGCTGCAATGGCCTCCTATACGCCCTACACAGGATTTTTTATATTTTTTTTTGTTTTAACAAATCCCGCAGCAATAAAGCTTTGTAACAGGCTAAAATTGCATTAAAACCAGTTGCGGTGTTCTGTCTGTCTGTGTACGTTGATAATACATAAAGCAACTACATACTGGCGATGGCGTTGGCAATGATGATAATAATGATGATAATAATGATGTTGATGATGTTGAAGATAAATACGCGAAGCGCAGGAATTAAAATAAATTAAAAACAGTGTCAAGGTAACGAAGTTAACCGCAATGAGACAGCCGGACAGACGGACGGATATACAGAAGGACATTGAGGAAAATAGCGTGCAGCAAATAAAATTGGCATGCTTCAATTTAAAAGTAAATATACAAACAAACAAATATATAGTTATAAACACTAACACCCACACATATACACACAGATGACTTTCATGCATAGAAATGGCATATAAAGAGACACACACAGACACACATATACATTTGCAAAAGTAAACATTTCGTGAAAAAAATTGAATTAAAAATGGCTACAAAGTAAGAACATTCAGAATAAAATGTTAAAAATTGTTGATATACACATAAGTTAGTTAGTTTGAAACGAAATATTTATACACTTCAACAGTTTTTGAGGTGATTTTTGTTTTTGAAACTAAAAAGTATATAGTTAAATAAGTATTGTCTAGAAAATCCGCCATATTGGACCCAACGTTTTGAATTTATTATTTTAAATATTAACAAGAAACAAAGATAACTTTGCTGGAACCAAAGCTCAAATACTCGTCACAAGTAACTTCAAATAATTTTTTTATGATCATCAGAGGCGTTGGTAAAATTTCATAGAGCAGTGTGTAGGGTTTAACGGCTTGATACAGCCCATGTTTAGACAACGATTTGGGGTGTCAGAATATTAATTTAAATTAAATAGGTAGAAAAAAAAAAACAGATAGACTGACAGACAGACACTGCTTGGATACGGCTTGATCGATTTGTTTCGTCGAGCTGATCAAAAATACAACATATACTTACTTTGTAGGGGCTACGATGCATCAAAAAAAAAAAATTTGTCAATTGATATCTGATTCACAATGGGCTTTTTAGTCCAGTGGTCAATGATCAAAACAAATTCGCGTATTTTCCGGTCAATGCCAAAACAAATTCGCGTATTTTAAAAAAAAAAATCAAACCTTTCTTGAACCTTACTTGAACCTTCGGTTTTTTCCTACTTTTTGTTATTTGTGTACAAAAAAAAATTGAAATTTATATAAAGACGGCACGACGGTTAAGACACTTTTTTGATATGCTCAAAGTGGTTTCCGAAAATTTGGACCTGAAGCCCGATGGTGCATTCAAAACAAATTTTTTTACAATTTTTTTTTATTGTATATTTATTTTATACTATATATGTAGTACATAGGTGTGCACTAAGACATGATTTTGGGTATATTGTCAATTTGGGCCTTATTGGGGCCTAAGAACCAGAAAAACTCATTTTCATTGAAATGAGTAACCCTTTGTCTTTGTATGTATTGCCTTCTTATGGTTTGCCTAGGCAGCACGAAGCGTATTAACCCAGATGTTATAATCCAGTGCCATTTGATACCAAGTCTGGATCCCGTTCTTTCGGACGTTCTTCAGAGCCTGATCCTTTCAACCCTTGACATTGGGCGTATTTAAAAAGATGGTTAAAAACAAGTTTGACATGTGCATAGGGTTTTTCAATTTTGGACCTGAGACACTGGACCTGGAAAAAAACCTGTCTCTTTAATCATTCGACCCAAATCTATTACTGTTGATTTATTGAGCTCATGCATAGTAATACATGTAATCTCTTCGGAGACAGTTTATAAAAATTAAGAAAGACCGACCTTTTAAAATATATTAATTTTTGGATTAGTTTTTTTTAACTGAAATAATATTTTCGCCATAAACGCAAAAGTGTGCGGACAGACAGACATATCAGTGGACCCTCGGTTAACGAACTTCTCCGATAACGAACATTTCGGATAACGAACGAAATTTTTTCGGAAAAAAATTTTCGGTTAACGAACCAAGCTTCGCAAAACGAACGAAATTTTTCGAAAAAAAAATAATTATTAACGACCGAAGTTTCGCATAATAACCAGCGAAAAAGGGGAAATACCGAATTGCGCGTTAAGTTTCGGTGTTTAGCTTATTATTTATTTTACATTGATTTATATATATGCAAATATTCGGTTTCGGATAACGAACTTTTCGCATAACGAACAAGTTTCTGGAACGAATTAAGTTCGTTAACCGAGGGTCCACTGTATAAATAAAAATATAATATCCATTGATGAACTCTGAAAGAAATGAGGTGAAAAAATTTATATTATCTTTTAGGTGCTCACAAGGTCTTGCAATTGTGCAACTTTGCACCAACAAAATCAACAAAAATCAAAAATATTTTTTACCTACTCTTTGCTCATTTCGTACACTTGATCATAAAATCTCTTCGTTGCAAAACACGAAAGCTTTATAAAGGGTGTCCAAGAATTAACTCAAGTCACAGAATCAACGATAGATTTGCAGAAAAGTGCTGGCAACCCTTAAAAATAACAAATTGACAGCTGAAAAGATTAGGGCAAGTAGAAATGGATCCTTACACGATAGAACACGTTAGAATTTTGTTAGGGTTGCCAGGATTGCAAATGCTGCCTTAATTCTGGGACACCCTTTAATGCAAAATTGCAAATGTTGAAAAATGCAATGGATAATTGCTATTTGCATAGAAAATTAATTTACTAATTTATTTTAAATATTTTCTTGTTTTATTTTTCTTTAAAAAAATGTATTGCACGTTGAAGCCAACCCAAAACAGCTGATTGTGCAGAGTTGCAATTTTGCAAGATAAAGTTGTGAACACCTTAAATAATTTTTAAAATGCCTCAGAATTATTTATTTTTATGTTCATATAAAACTTTGATTAACAACTTTGATTTGTGTCAAAGTGACTATTAAAATTATTATACACTCTATTAAAATTTATGTGTAGCGTATTTATATGAAAGTAGCAAACGTGCAACTCGCGTCTGTAATTGAATTCAAAAGCAAATAGTCTTCGTTTTTGTTTTTTTGTTTTTTTTTTGCTTTCTACTTGTATCTTTTATGCATGCTTTTGGCATACAAAATTTTGCCACCACATTTGTCCTTTCGCTTGAAAACCACAAAACATCCCCACAAAAAATAAATGGAATACACCTACAAAATTTATACTCGTTTCAGATTATTTATACAACTACATAAAATTTAATAAGCAGCATAGTAGCCGGTTTATGTAGTCTTGTCTCTCCTGTTTATGGTGTAGTCCTGCGCCGTATGTTCCATGTTCAACTCGCAGCATAATTGAATTTTCACGTTACGCGTTTGTTGCTCTTTGTTTATTTATTTATTTTTTTTTGGTTTTTAGCTTATTAGGCGTTTTGTTAGCCAGCTTGTTTTCAAGCAATTGAGTGGTAGATAGTTTCATGTAAAAGATACATCTGTGTATCTTTCTATCTTCTGCTGCTACACATTCCTGTGTTTTTCTTAATTGCTACGCTTAATCATTTCATCTTTTTAGCTTCAGGTCACGTTAGTCATTTACTCAGCCATAAGGATAACAAGGAATAAAGTAAAAACGATGAAAAATATATATGTATGCTTCCGTTTTGGTCTTTCAGTTTCAATAACTTTGGACGTACTTCTCACTGCAGCAGAGAATAAATTGAGTTCCTTGTTCTTTTTTTTTTTTGTTGCTTTTGTCTGTAAGTATTTTTTGGTTTTACACTTTTTCACTTTTTTTTTTAATTTTTTTGTGTAGTTAGCTCCTGTTTTAAGTCAACTTTTACTGTAGTAGAAATTCATATTTCATAGCTTCTGGCTTCATTAGCTACGCACAGACTGTATCTGTAACTGTAAAGTTGTAGTTACTCTTACTAAACTTTACTTTTTTATCTTTGTACAAAAGTTTTTAAGTTTTTTTGAAGTTTTTGTTTTTTTTTCTTCTTCTTCTACTTTTGTATACTTTTGTTTATTTTCTATTTAGCAGCATGAAAATATTTGACATCTTTCGCTTTTTATGTGCATTTAGAGACATTAAGCCTTTTATTTATGTAGTTTTAGATTTATTAAAAAAGTTTTTTTTCCCTTAGAACTTTAATTGATTTCTCTGTAAATATCATAAAATTTGACTTAGCTAGAAAGTTGTTGTAGCAAAATTAGAAAAGTTGTTTTGGGGGATTTTACTGAAATTGAAAAAAAAAAAAAAAAAAATTACATGGCTTTGCGCTTCCGAGAAATTATTATTTTTTATTTCAAAAGTTATAGCTCTTAACGACTTTTAACTTTTTATTTATTATTTATTTGGTGACGAATTCATGTATTTCGAATAATGGTTTACTTAAATATTGAAAGCAGAAGAACCATGGTGTAATTATATAAGCATAAACTCGCTCCCAATATCTTATGTATCTAAAGACAGTACACTGAGAGAAAAACGCTGTTTGGAAATTTAAAAAAAAAGTATAAAAAATCAAGCGTGAATAATTATAATTACTTCTTTTACTATGCACAATTTAAATGTTTTAAGAACAAACGTACTTAATTCAAGCTTTAAAAGCTTAAATATTCAAATGAGAGTGTAAGGCAGAGGAAAAAGTGAGCTACACACTTACAAATTTGCGCTCATTGCAACATCTCTTTTATCTTTTATTGCTTTCTGTGCGTAATTAACTGTTCGTTTATTAAGAGCAAATATTTCATAATATAAGCACAAATGTTCTTCATACAAGCATAAATGTTCTTACACAGACTAAAAAATGGAACCAATTAACATGACGTTTGAATTTTGAGTATTTTATTTTTAAATTTACCAGATTCAAAATTAAAATTAAAATTGGTAGATCTAAAAGGCGGAAAGTTAAAAAAAAATCGAGCAGTTTTGCTTGTACATAACTATTAACTCGGGATCGTTCCTATTGGATCCGCTATATTGTTTTTCAAAGCTATTTTTATACCCGTTTTACACATAGTAAACAGGTATATTCAGTTTGTCCAAAAGTTTTCAACGCATTGAAGGAGGCATCGGAGACCCCATAAAGTATATATATTATTGATCAGCTCGATGAGACGAATCGATTTAGACATGTCTGTCCGTCTGTCTGTCTGTTGCGATGCGTTTTACTCGGAAAGTTTTAAAGATATTGACCTGAAATTTGAAACTTAAGCTTTTTGTGCTCCTAGTTAGTTTGTTTGTCAGAACCAAGGTACCACGTCCATTTTTAGATAAAGCCCCTTGCAAACTTACCACTTTTTCAATTTTTTATATGAAAATAGTTATTATTTATTTATGCTTTTACTACAATTTGAGGTCAAAAACCCCCTAATGGCATCCAATATCAAAAGAATGTTGCCACGCCCATTTTCAGATATAGCCCCCATACAAACTTACCACTTTTTTCGATATTTTGTAATAAAAATACGTATTATTTATGAACATATTCACTCCAAATAGGGTAAGAACACTTCTTATGTTATCCAATGTCAAATCTAAGGCGCCACGCCCATTTTTATTTAAAGCATCCATACAAATTTACCGCCCATTTTCGAGCTTTGTAAGAAAATATATATTATTTCTGAATGAATCCAATTCAAATTTGGTAAAATCAATTCCAATGTCCGCCTACGTGAACACTATTGATGTGGTAAGGATCGGGTAAATATAACATAAAGCCTCCATACAAATTTTACGAAATTCATCGTGAAATTTAATCTAAGCACCTGGTGAACATATAAACTATTAAAAGTGTTGTGTAACGGGTATTTCAGCTTCGCTTCCACCGAAGTTAACGTTTTTCCTTGTTGTAACATAAATCTGTCAGCTATAAAAACTTTTTTTTTAATCAAATCTGTTCTGGTTTTGACTTGACTTTTGTATTATACTAGCTGAGCCCGGTGTCCTTCGGTACCTTCGTCATGTTGAAATGAAATTAAAAAAAAGTTAATAAAATATATACATATATTTGGGTCATCTAATGGGCCATAGGTTAAACACGTCTCGAGGACAACTCATTCCAAAGGTATGGCTTTTCCCGATTCAAGATCCCATTAGGTGCCAGGTCAAAATTTTTTAAAAGTTGCGCTTTTAGTCTCTCAAAAGTTTTTTTTTTAAACATCTTTCATTTGTATTAAATTTAAGGTAAATCTGACAGTGATTTAAAAGTGGGCATATGGGTGGGTTTGTTAAAAAAATAATAAATAAATAGTCTTTTATTCCTTCCAGGGTCTCAGTAACACTCTGTAAAATTTCTTAGAGATCGTTTCAGAAATCTGCGCAATAAAGCACAAACATATGTGTACATACAAACTAGAGCGCTGCAACGATTAACTCGAAAAACAGATATAAACGAGTCTTGACTTAATCGAGCCGATGGTCGAGTCGAACCATATTTTTACTCGAATAAACGATTAATCTTTAAAACGAATTTGCGTAGTTTCGGTTATCCGAACGAAGTTAACCGTTTCGTTCGATTATCCGATCTTTCGGATATGACTCGAATTTAACACGACTTATTTAATAATTTTTTTTTTTACTATTTTGACTAGAGTTGGAAAATGGAGTAGGGTTTTGTCGTGGCTCGTCGCTGATATTTCAAAAATTTAAGTACAATTTGTTCTCGATATAAGTCTCAAGCGTTCTCAACATAGAATGTTTATTTTGCTCTTGATATAAACACAATTTGTTCTTAATACAAGTAAAATTTCGTTATTGATACAAATCACAAGCGTTCTTCATAAAAGTTCAACTCCTTCATGAAACAAGAAAAATAAAGACGTAGATAAAGAAAAAAAAAATAAAAAAAATGAAAGTTACTTATTTTTTGAACTTAAACATTTTTTTGACTAAATTTTAGCGTTGCTAAAACTGTTTGCGAATTATTAAACAAAATCTATTAAATCGAAAAAAGTGATAAGTTCGTATAAGGGGCTATATTAAAAAATGGGCGTAGCACCTTGGCTCCAACCACTAAAACTTTCCTAGGAAAACAAATTACCACAGACAGACAGACAGACGGACATATGGCTACATCGATTTGTCACATCGAGGGTTTCCGATGCCTGTTTTAATGCTTCTTCACACTATAGATGGTATAAAAAGAGTTCTCTTTTGTGTCTAAATCCTTAAGCCCAACAGTAAGTTGCATCGAAATAGCTTTGTCCGTCTGTCCATTTGTTTATCTTTCTGTCCGTCTGTCCTTTTTTTTCAACTTTCGTCCGTCTGTCCTATAAAATTATCTAAGTATCTTGCAGCTTGTATTAGATGCATCTGTCAAATATGCTTTTTTTACCTTTGTTTGCAGTTTATCAAATTAAAATATTGCTACACCTTTTAATTTATAAAGTTGCATAATTATAGTTGCTGCCAAATATATCGATTTTCATTTCACCTTTATTTTTTTAATTTAAAATAATTTGTTATACAATCTAAAAATTATTGCAAACACAAACACAAACAATTTGACCTTTTAGTCTTGTAATTATACTGATTCTATAATACAAATTTTGCTCAATTTAATAGAACAACAACTATACACCTACAGGTTTATTCATTATCCTTGTACAATTTCTACTGAACTTGCGTGCATGCGTAGGAATCCAATTAAATTAAAACAGTTTCAATTACATAGAAACATAGTAGAAATCTCTTCAATGATCATTAAATACTTGAAAATGTATAAATATTTGCATTTGTGTTGAAGAATAATAAATGCAGCAGCAACAGCAACAAGACGTGGCAAGGACATGCTGCGTCAGCAAAAATGTTGAAACCATTAGCAACAAAGTATGACAAAGAAAGATAAAATCAAAATACAAAAGGAAAAAGAAATAACAACAACAACAAAGACAAAGACATATTGTTTAAACAAGAAACTAAATGTAAGCAAAAGTAACCAAAAGGACTTAGCACTTATAGCAATAATTGCAATTAGATGATTTTTTTTTTTGATTTGCCTGACATGTTGATGAATTATAAAACTCCTTTTGCAACACTAGAGACCTACTTTACGCTGCTTAGCTGCATGCTCCAGACACGTTTATGTTTTTTGTTGAAAAGCACTTACACACAATTTTCCATTCAAAGCGTTTATTGATTGCACTTAAAAAAAAAAAAATGTGGCATAAGCAACAACAACGGAAGCGGAAACGGAAGTAGCATCATCGTAACCATGGCACACTGATACGCCCCTATAAAAGAGAGCAACGAGTTTTGCCGTCTATCTGTCTGTTCTGTATTTTCTCTTAACTGTCTGCATGTCCTTTTGTCTGTCTGTCTGTCTTTGTATAAGTTTGTTTATTTACTGCTGCTGCTGCTGCTGAAATTGAGTTTTCTGTGCCATGTCATGTATAGCAATTTCAACAGATGCTGCCCTCCTCTTCGTTTTTTTTTTTTGTTTGTGCCCTCTCGTTTTTATTTCTTTCATCTCAATTGCCTCGCCCCTTAAATTGTATGTGGCAAAAACGTATAAATATTTTTAAGCTAGTTATTTTTTTTGTAGCATAAGTTAAGGGGGTTATTTGGTTTTTGACGCTTTAATAATTTTTTTTAAATAAAATTTCCTTTAAAAATTTAATAAAAAAATCTATAAAAATATGTTTTGTTAAAACTTAAATTGCTTTATGCATATTTTTGACCTTTACATTATTTTACAAATTGTTCAGCTTTCAATTTTTTGACAAGTGCCATTCATGTACGAAGCAGCGTTGTCATTGAAATCAAAAAAAAAAAAAAAAAATATTGTTCATTTATTTATTGGAATTTTTTAATTTCGTTTTCGAATATTGCACTTTAAAACTATTGAAGGCTACGGTCAAACTTTTAAATTAAAAAAAATATTTTTATTTTTTTTCTAGGTCAGGCATATATTAATACATATATCATAAGACAGATATATATGTATAAGCACATTATTTTTTTCGCTTTCGACTCATTAGCTTTTTCCATAATTTTATATAAGCAAGCGTTTATTTTATTCCATTACTTCAGGAAAAGTATGACAAGTTTCAAAGAAATTCATTTATTTTTAAAAATATTCGACTTTATTAGTACACCGCTTCGATTAGTTACACAGTGTTCATTAAATTAAGGCCACTTAATCCGAATCAACTACCAAAATCAACTATCAGCTACAATTTGTATTATTTATTTAAAGCCAACCGATTTGGAAAGCTAACTCATGAATTACAAATCATGACTTTTAAATTTTACAAACTGAGTCCAGTTTTCATTAATTTTGTTGTGGTTACTTTTTTCTTTTTTAGTTTTTTTTTTTTTGTTTTGGGAAAGAGTGTTACTACTTGGGGCTGAATGTGAAAGGCCCCAGGTTCAATCCCCAGCAACTCCAGTATTATTCATTTTATTTTGCAAAAATAAAATAATACTTTTAATTTTGTAGTTTAAAAAAGTTGATTCGGGTTTCTTTCGAACCAGTTAAAAACATTATTTTTTTTTAATAATTATTTTTCGTGTTTCTCTTTGTTGGTCTGGAACAGTTACTCCCTAAGCTGGCAGTGCCCCAAATTGGGGTACCGTAGGTCCATACCCTCGGTTTATAATTGCTTTATAGACCAAAAGTTTGCTTCAGCTTGAGAGGTGACCTTCGTCCGATAAGCCATAAAATGTTTTTTTTAACCTTCATGAGTTTAATGAGCCTTTATGGTGAGAAGGTGAGAACGCCAGGTTAACCTTCTGGCAAGACCCAAGCCCAGATACTTGGGGGGGAAGGCCGCCATAGGAGTGGCTCCGTCAAGATGAACTTGGGGACAGCCACCTCTTCTTAAAGAAAAAGTCATTTGAGGGCTTCAGGGTTCACTACAATGTTCCACCTCTTGAGCCAAGTAGAGAAGATGTCGAGTTGCCTTTGAAGGATTCCAGAAGCAACCTGTGGGGAAACGTCGGATGCCAAGAAAACCATGTCGTCTGCATACATAGCGACCAGCAATTTGTCTTCCTCTATAATCGGCAAGTCGGCTGTATAGAGAGTGTAAAGAACTGGTCCTAGAACACTTCCCTGAGGAACTCCGCTCGAATATCTTTATTTGGGAATTTTCTTCCCCCACCCCTAACGAAAACTCCTGCGCTCAAGGTAGGACCTAATAAAGGTATAGTATGGAGCTGGTAGGATTTTTTTTAAGTTTGTGAAGCCGACCACCAGCACCCTGTCGAAGGCTTGCTTTACATCTAGAAAGACTGCTGAAAAAAAAATTTCTTCTCCTCAAATGATTCTAGAATCTCTCGATTAACCTGTGGCACTGTTCCGGCGTGCCATGACTTTCTCTGAAACCGAACTGGTGATCGGGGATCGAACCGGCCTCTTCCAGAATTGGCCGCATTCTACGCATTAAAAGTCTCTCAATAACTTTGAGAGTACCGACAGTATACTTATTGGACGATATGAGGCGAGATTGGCTGCAGGCTACCCAGGTTTGCGTATGAGTATTATTTCGGCGCATTTACACTGGGTAGGAAAGTGACCAAGCTGGAAGCATTTGTTGATGATGTTGACAAGTATCTGCAACCCAATTGGGGGCAACGCTTTCGAAATAGTTCACTATATGCCAATTATCTCCGGATCTACTTATTTGATTTCAAAGATTATTTATATGAAATTAATTGTATTTAAATTTCCTATCATATTGTCAATATATCTTTTGTCCCAGGAGTTTTGTAGAATTTATACTAGAATGTAGAAAGTGTAAAATAATGCAACTTTTAACTTTTTCACCATAGTTCGGACTCAGGAATACGTTTCTTGTTAGTCGAAATGAAAAAAATGTGGGTAGATAGTTTTTACAATATTTCGAGTAAGGGGATCAATGGTTTTTTTTTTTTTTTTTTAATTTGTTTGGCGGGGCTCCCCTCAAAGAAAATATATTCCATTCTTTTTTTTTTTATTGTTAAAAGGTAACAGATTAACAGATTAAATCTCATATAAAAATATATTTTTAAGACAAAAATAAAAAAAAAGTTAAAAATAAGAAGAAGATAGCCACACAAAACACAACGCTACATAAAAACCAATTAAAACTAAAAAAAAAAACAAAAATTATTTTTAACACAAAAAAAAAAAAAAAAAACTTTTAAGGCAAAAAGGCAGAAAGCGCCTAAGAATGTGGAGTGAAACCAATGAAACCAGGTGTCAAGGAAATTGCGGTTACAAAACAGCCAAAATTGTAGCCTTCGAACAAAAAAAAAAAAAAAAAAAAATAAAAGGGAACAGCAACTTGGCTGACTTGGTGGAAAATTTTAAACGGTTAAAATATGGTGATGCTGCGGTTCGTTTTTTTTTTTTTTTTTTTTTTTTTGGCATAAGTGGTGCCATGCCTTATGTGTATGCACATCAACACTCAACTAAACGCACAAAAATTTGGCCTAACCTAATTTATGTATGAGAAGCAGAAGAAAAAAGAGCAACAAAAATGAATGAATGAAAGGAATAAAAAAATCAAATTATATTTTATAAAAAAACTGAATAAGAAAGTGCTCAAAGTTTTTTTTGTTTAAATTTGACGTCGTTGTTGTTGTAGTTGTAGACGTAAATGTAGATGTAAATGCTGTTGCTGCTGTTGATGATGATGTTTTCGACTTCGAGGTCGTAGTAATTCAAGCATAAATGAAATTTTCAAAAAAAAAAAAGAAACCGAAACGAAAAAACATGCGGCATGAAAAATGCTCATCAAAGGCTTACACGAGCGGAATACGATGTGGAATGAAGTAAAGGATGTATTTAAGAATGTAGTAGTAGTACTGCAGCAGAAGGCGTGGTTGAAAAAAACAACACCAAACAATTTCATTTTTTTGTTTAAATGTATTCGTAAAAAGCTTTATAAACACGTACGCTATGAATGCGCCTAAAATGCTGCTATGCTGCGAAATACTTTTGCGGCAAGTAAGCTAAACGCATACAAAGAAAATCGTTTTACAAATACACACAGACAATTACACACTGCAAATGAAACAAAGCAGTTAGCCAGGCAAGCAGTGAGAAAAATAAAAGAAGAAAAAGAGAAAAAAATATTTGAAACAAACTGATTCCAAAAAAAAGAAAAAAAATTGGTTGCTTAGCAATTAATTAATTAATTATTTGCTGATATACGAGTATGTATGTATGTATGTGTGTGTTGTGTAAGTTATTCGCTCGCTCATTTCATTTTGGAATTTTTGAGTTGAAATGAAAGCTGTTATAACAATTAAGTTGTTTAATTGATGACATTTTTTGAAGTGTTCCGAATATCTTTTTCATCTAAATTCGACCGAAAGCGATTTAAAAGGTGTCACAGATATCTCTTTGTGTTGATTATGAATATGTCATGTTTAAAGTAGAGATTTGGTTAAATATAACCATAAAATTTTTTATAATTGTAGTATGGATTTTAATTCGGAATATCTGCAAAATTTAAATTAAACATCGCATTCGTTTAAATTATTAAACTACGAAATCTCTTCTCAATACATGCTTTCTTTCTCAAAAGAAAAAAACAACTTTTTTTTTTAAGGGTTCTAAAATTTAGATCTAAAACTATAAAATTTTCCAAAGATGCGTTTTAGTTACAAAATTAAAAGCAGACTTTTTCAGAGTTGCCTGTTAGCCTAAAGTGAAGTAATATCGTTTGGATGTGTGTCTTTTGTTAAAATCTCCTTTTATTATTCAAAAATAAAAATCTAAAATATGTTTTAAAATAAAAAGGCTTCACTAAATTATATTTATAAATTGTTTTTCGAAAATCAAAATCTCTCGAAGTTTTGTGACACTGAAATTTTATTGTAGAGATTTACAAAACGGTCGACAATAAAACCTCTGAAGATTTCTGTGACAACTCAGAATATAATTTTTTCAGTACGTATTATTAGTAAGCGACATCTTAAAAATATAAACAGTCACTTCTATTTTTTTATGAAAAACTAGCGGATGCCAGGCGTGTTCTAATATGTTCTACGTGCGTTTATGTTCTTTTCCGTTTCGTATCTGTTGATTTTGGTGCCATACTTTTTTGTTTTTTTTTTTGTTGGGTATGCTAGTATGAAAACATACTAAAAAATACCGGGGTTTTCATTGCAGCGATACCACAATATGATGGGGCTAGCATATGTAAATAAAAACATATAAAACTGCAAAACATTTTTGTATGGGATTACAAGAAAATCGACTTCACAAACGAGTCGAAAGTGCCTAATGCATTGTTTTAGAGGTATTTTTAATTTACTTGTATTGTTGCCTTTGAAATGAAACCGTTTTGCAACGCATCGGTTGGCTGGTTTCAACGTCCATAGCGGACATAGAAACATTTTTTCCTAGTTTATGTATGTAGATTGGTTTAAGAATTTATATAGAGTAACATTTATTAAAAAAATATTGAGAATATAGTCATAAACAAGTTGTGCTACTACAAATTTGCGTTTCATTCCGGGTTTTATCGATTTAGCAAAGGTTCAAGCTTTAATTTGGACCTAATTCGGAATATCTGTCACCTCAAGTTCATCCCTGCACTTTTTTTAGCCGCCACACTCCGCTTCAGTTTGTCGGAAAGTTTGTAACGCATTAAAAGGAGGCATCGGAGACGCCATAAAGTATATATATTATTGATCAGCTCTATGAGACGAGTCGATTTAGCCATGTCTGTCCGTCTGTCTGTCCGTCTGTTGCAATGCGTTTTTCTCGAGAAAGTTTTATTGATATTGACTTGATATTTGAAACTTAAGCTTTTTGTGCTCCTACACAGTTTGTATGTCGGAACCAAGGTGCCACGCCCATTTTTAGATATAGCCCCCATACAAACTTAACACTTTTTTTTGATTTTTTGTATGAAAATAGTTATTATTTATGAATGTATTTAATACAATATTGGGTAAGAACATACTTCTATTGGCATCCAATATCAAAAGAAAGCTGCCATCGCTTTTTGTTATTTTTATGAAGTATTAAATAAAATGGCCCCCAATACGAAACCCAGCTGCCTCATATTTCAGATTTTGTATGAAAAAAGTTCTTATTTATGAATATAACTCACTCATATCTGCGTAAAATCACGTCTACTGTTATCCTTTTAATATGCTGCTACCGATTTGACAAGGATCGGGCCACTATAATATATAGACTCCATACAAACTCACCATCCATTTTTTTATTATTCAAGAAATTGATTAAAGTTTTGTGTGGCTGGTATTTCAGCTTCGGTGTTACCGAAGTTAACGTTTTTCTTGTTTTTTAATAGGAAGGCTTAATCTTCAATGTGTTGAAATAATTTTTCTGTATTATTTTAAAATTAGTTTTTATGCCATTTTCCAGCTTCTTGTTCCACTGTGCAGTGTCATGTTTAGCTAAAGCATTAAATCAATAAATCGTTGTAATTTTTTTTTCATGATAAAATAAATAAACCGACTTTAAATATTGTTTATGGAATTTTTTTCAATAAACATAACACAAAAAAGCACTCAAACATTTTTTTATATTTATGCATCTTCACATAAAAAATTTGAAAACATAAAAAAATACATACTTTATTGATTTTTAATTTGAATTTCAATAATATTTATGTAAATAATATTCGAAAGCGCCTTTTCAAAGTACGCAATGAAATTAAATTCAATACTTACAGACCTACTTTAAAATCAATAAAATAAATTTATGCTTGAGCTACAAATAGATATAAATACAATTGTATCTATAAGATACTATTGGCATAGATACGCAGCTGTTTATGCATAAAACTCATTAATTAACTACTTAAATGCAAAACAGTGCACAGCACAGCACAGCTTTGGGCATTACTAATTAGAAATTGCATTTAAATGAAGCAAGTTGGCAGCATGCAGTAAGAACAGCGCTGCCATTTGCTATGGTAAATTTAAAATTTATTAGAATTAAACTGATTTTTAACTGCAACTAGCTTCTTTTAACTTATACTAAATTCTATGTTTTATCTCGTTCTTTCTTTATTTTTTTTTGTTACAGAAATTCATGTGTAGTCATGTGAAAACTCATTTACCGGCGCAAGTTAATTAATGCTCGACAATTACAAAAGGAATCATTGGGAATAATTACAACAACAATAACAACGACAGCAACAGCTTGAAACTATTGTAATAAAAGTTTGAACAAAAGCAATTAAAAAGCCGAAAAGTTGTAACCCAAATTCACGCCACCAAGACAAGACAAATTCATCATCAACAACAACAACAAAGGATAACAGCAACATTAGAAGCCACTCAGCCGATTTGTTAGCAGAAGCGTCATTAAGTCCAGGCGTAAAATTATCAACAACAACAACAACAAGAACAATTTTGGCGCAATAAAACAACAACAAGGATAAGAGCAAAGTGCAACTTGTAGCAGACATCCTGCAATATTTTTTTTGTTTGTTAAAGTTCATGTAAAGCAGTCAACTGCTTAAAGGCACTGCATGGCAGGCAGCGCATCCTAAAAACGAAAAAAAAAAAAACACACACACGCAGTGACTGTGGCTGTGCAACAGCAGCAAAGACGGAGAGGGAGCAGGCGGAAGTTGGTGGTGTTGTTGTTGGTTGGTTGGTGTAAACTGGTGTAAACTGTAGCCAATATGCAGAAGGAAAACAACACCACGGCAGAAAACTGCCAATTTGTTGGTCCATATCGACTGGAGAAAACACTTGGCAAAGGTCAAACAGGTTTGTGCATTTGTGACATTTTAAATAAAAAAAAATTTTCAAGCTGCTAAATGTAATAAATGTTTTCTTTTTTTTTTTTCAAAGGACTCGTCAAATTGGGCGTGCACTGTGTCATTGGTAAAAAGGTGGCCATCAAAATAATCAATCGCGAAAAGCTTAGTGAATCGGTGCTAATGAAGGTGAGCAGCTTTAAGAAATATATATATCCTTTCTTTGTCCTTTATTTTCATTTTGTGTGTGTGTGTGTGCGTGAATTTTCTTCTATTTAACAACTTTGTTTTGTCGCGCACACACGCGCTCAACTAAACCGATAACATCTTGAATGAACATTATTATACTTCGTATTTTAATTTAGTTCAGTCAATTCAGTATGACATTGTCATGTCGCCATATTGGCTTCATTTCTTTTGTTTGTGTGTGTCCTTTTTTGTCGGCGCACAAATTGCGTGTTGCTGCGCCATGTTTTGAGGCTCTTAAATAGTTTTGCTGTTGCGCGAACACGCACGCATTTTTTGTTCTAAATAAAACCATGCATTATTTTATATGTTTTTTTTTTCTTTTTTCATTTCTTAGTTTGTTTTATTTTATGTTTTAGTTTTCACCTTGTCCTCGCGTGTTCCAGTTTCATTTTCCATTTTGAGCTATTTTTTTTTCTATTTTTAGTTTTTTGGTTTTAAAATTTATGTTCGAAAGATTTTAGTTGCAATTAATGCTTCAACACATTTGTAATGTTTTCCCAGTTGCCACAAACAATACAAAAAAAAAAAAATTATGTCAAGAACAGTTAGCTTGTAGATTGCAATAAGGAGTTCAAGCTGTACAACACTCTGCTCAAAGTAATTATTAAGACGTTCTCATAAGAACCAAACTCATGAATTAAGAAAAAAACGTTCCATTCAAACACTTAAAAATATCTACAACACGATTAGCCTGTATCAAGAACAATTCATACAATTTTTTTTTAATAGAAACTACTTGAAAATAAATAAAATCTAGGTTCTCACAAACATGTACTTCATACCCATCAATGTTTTCTACTTTATTGGCGTTAGATTTAATTTATTAAGAACGAATGGTTCTTGATATATGAACAATTGGTTCTTGATATATGAATAAATGGTTCTTGATATATGACGAATGCTTCTCGTATATGTGAATGGTTCTTGATACATGAACGAATGGTTCTTCATGTATGAAAGAATGGTTCTTCATATATGAACGAATAGTTTTTGATATATGAACGAATGGTTCTTAATATATGAACAAATGGTTCTTGATATATGAATGAATGGTTCTTGATATATGAACGAATGGTTCTTGATATATGAACGAATGGTTCTTAATACATGAACGAATGGTTCTTGATACATTAACAAATGGTTCTTGATATATGAACGAATAGTTCTTGATATATGAACGAATGGTTCTTGATGCATCCACTTATTATTCTTGATATAAAATATTCGTACAATATGTAGTAAAAAGAAAACTAATATTTAGTTTGATATATTTAATAACTAAAAATAATTGTATTGTATATCAAGAACATTTATTTCTTTTACCAAGATTAATTCATTTTTTCTTAATAGCTTTTATGTTTTTTTTGTATTAAATACTATTCTTTCTTTTTGTATTTAATAATACTATTCATTTTTGTATACTGGAACTATTCGTTGTTATATCAAACTATGGAACTATTCGTTGTTCTAAGAACTAATTAAAAATCTTTCATTTTTTATAATAAGAGCCTTTAGTTCTTCTATCAAAAACCTTTTATTCTTCTATCAAAAAACCTTTTGTTTTTGTACCAAGAATCTTTTGGTTTTAATATCAAGAACTATTTATTCATGTAACAAGTACCTTTTGTTCTTCTATTAAAAACCTTATGTTTTTCTATCAAATATTTTTTGCTCTTCTATAAAGAACTATGTGTTTTTGAATTATTATCTATTTGGTTATATCAAGATTTATTTTTCCATTTATCCTTTTTGTATCAAGAACCATTTGATTTTACATTAAGAATCTTTCGTTTTTTGTTTAACGAACCATTGGTTCTCATATCCAAGAATACACAATCTTATATCCAAAATTTATCGTCCTCGTGCCAAGAACTGTTTGTTGTGGTAACAAGAATTGGTTTTTAATGGAATAGTTTTCGAAATCAGCGCCTTTGGATAGGAGTTTTAAATAAATTGGCAGCTAGAAAACCTTTTCGTAGCGTAGTTTTGATATTGGCAGCCATCACCACAATAACTGACAGCCATGCTAAAAGAGATTTTACAGATTTTTTTGCTCTGATACTTAACTTCGTCATAGTTTCAAAACTGAAAAAGTCTTTCAAGCAACTTCTGTCAGACGCAAATAGGTGCTCCGGCCTGCATATGCAGTAAATCAGTGTTGGGCACTTTTTTAATTTAAGTAGCATCACTTTATATTTCAGTTTACGTAGCATTGGAAGATTTACGCAAAAAATCTGCAATTTCTTTTTTCGTACAATGTACAAAAGTTTCGTAAAATGTAGTAAATATTTGTTACCTTAAATTGACGACAGCATTGAGAAAAATCCTTAGCACAGACTTTCGTAGTGTAAAAATCAAATTTTTGTGCATTGTACGAATAGTTTCGTATATTGTACAAAAAAAGATTTGTGAATTATTGGTAATATTCGATAATGAATTGCACTAATGGTTTCTGACTGAAAGAATGTGTACAGTAACGAAAAAATTGAACATAGAGTTTGAAAGTACGAAATTTTTGTAAAACTACTTCGTACAATATAGAGAATATTTGATTTAGGTTCTTCTTATCACTTTAAGGGCAGACAATTTTTTAGTTAAACATTTTTTTTTTCACTAAAATTTGAGCTAACATTTGCTTTAATACTGAATTAGCCTGTTAGATTGGTTAAGGATAATTTATATACATATGTGCGGCTATGCCAAATTGAAAGATAAAATTTTTGCAATCAATCATTTCAAATGTCAGTCAAATAAATTCAAATATCAATTTACAAAAAAAAAAAAAAATGTGTATTTGCCAAACCAGCAATGTGCAGTATGTTCACTTTAAGCAAACACAACAAATAATAAATCAAAATAAATTCAAATATTTTTTTAACTGATAAACCACATTGTATGTAATAATTTTCTTAATATTCAATTTATTTCTTTATACGAAACTTTTCAAGGTTGAACGTGAAATTGCAATTATGAAGCTAATCGATCATCCGCACGTCTTAGGTTTAAGTGAAGTTTATGAAAATAAAAAATATTTATATTTAATATTGGAGCATGTCTCAGGTGGTGAGCTCTTCGATTATTTAGTTAAAAAAGGACGTCTAACGCCAAAGGAAGCACGCAAATTCTTTCGACAGATAATATCTGCATTGGATTTTTGTCATTCACATTCGATATGGTATGTATAGATACATTTTTGTATCTAGATACATTTGCTGCTTTTAATATAATTTATTGCTTATTGATTTTCTCATTTCTTTTATATGTATATTTTTTTTTTTTTTCATGCAGTCATCGTGATTTAAAACCGGAAAACTTGCTGCTCGACGAAAAGAATAATATTAAAATAGCTGATTTTGGCATGGCTTCATTGCAGCCAGCAGGTTCAATGTTGGAAACATCCTGTGGCTCACCACACTATGCATGTCCTGAAGTTATAAGAGTGAGTAAAAAAAAAAAAAAATAAAAACAAGAACCGTCAAAAACTCTAAGCTAAACTGTCAATCATGCGTTAAATCCAATAAAATCAAGTTTTGAAAAGAGCGACAGCAGCAGAAAACCTTATTTAAAATGTTCAAATGCTTCTAAAACAAAAACTCACTAACTGGGGAACTAGTAGCTTGAAGTAGAAAAACTTAAACGAAAATCAAGAATCAAACATCATTTTTTTTTATCTGTGCGTTTTCATCATCGTTAGTCGTTTCATTCTGCTGCGTGAATTCATATTCGCATTCATGTTCTGCATATGAAATATCCTCTTCCAGCATACAAACACATACGATGAGACTACTTGTATGCAAATGTCAGTTGCTATATGTAAATATGACATATCCCTTCATCAGTGAAACACATATTCCTGTTCATCGTCAACATTGCGTTGAGATTTAGTTGTGCATATATGTCGCGTCTGGAGTGTATGTATTGGATTTATCTATGTGTCTGTCTGTCTGTCTGCATAACTGCAAACCTATTTACGACACTTACTACACGCCTACATATATCAAGCAAGGAAGCAAAATCAAATATTATGCCGCCTTGTGGCATGTTTGAATGACTGACTGACTGGTATGGTTGACTGCTTGGTTAGCTGCCTGTTTGGCTAGCTTTGACTCAGTGTTTGCGCTCCATGCTAGCTGGCTGGCTTTGTAATAAATTCATAAGCGGAATTTTAAATATTTTCAAAAAAGGAAATGCTGCTTTTGTACGTGGTTGGACTTTATACAAGTATTGTTCTAACTGATAACTTTTAGAATACATACAAGCAGCTTAGACTTGGTTATGTAGCTGCATAAGTAGTTATGTTCAAATATTCTATATCTACTGGCATTTTATATACGAAGGTGGTGCGAAAAATATATAAAATTTAAAAAAAAAAAATATAAGATTCAAAAAATATCTAAAATGAAAAAAAAAAAAAAATATTAAATTGGAAACATTCTAATAAACTCAAAGAAACTTGATTTGTAGAGATTACGGAAAACTCAATCTGAAATAGCTTTCGATAACATAATTTTTCTTATCGGTTCGATTATTTGAGCTATTTTTCTTGAGATTTTTCTGAATAGCTGTCAGATGAATTTTATTAAAAAAGATTGACAAAAAAAAAAAGGTCACCATATAAAATGTGACATTTATACCAGACTTTATAGAAAACTCAATTTGAAATTGCTTTCGATAACTTAATTTTTTTTATCGGTTCGAATATTTGAGCAATCTTCTTATAAGATTTTTCTGAATAGTTTGGATAGACAGGAATTTTAGTTAAAAAGATTCACAAAAAAAAAAGCACCATATAAGATGTGACATTTATACCAGACTTTATAGAAAACTCAATTAGAAATTGCTTTCGATAACTTAATTTTTGGTTTGATTAAAAAAAAAACTGCACCATATAAGATGTGACACTCATACATATATTTGGTGAAAATACTTTACTTGTTTCTAAACGTAAAAACATTACTCAAAGGCATGAAATAACAGAACTGCACACCTTATATGCATTCAACTTCAAAAGTACTCCCAAAAAATATATTTTACATTAGAAAATTTAGTTAGCCCAGTGCAAATATTTGAAAAAAAATCGATATATCGATTCTCTAAAAAAATCAGTTCTTATAATTGATTTTCACGATAAATCGATTTTTTCGATTAATTGATTTTCCCGATTACTACGACAGATTCAGTAAAGAAAAAAGTATTATTTATCGATTTGCTACTTTAAAAAAATCGAACAAATACCCCAGAATTTTTACAGCCAAGCGATTTTTTGTTTATTTTGACCGATTAATCGATTTTTCGATTAATCGATTATTTGTTGATTAATCGATTATTTGACGATTAATCGATTTTTTTCGATTAATTGATTTTTTCCAATTACTCAGACAGATTGAAAGTGAGGAAAAAGAATAATCGATTTAATCGATCGATTTAACTATTAAAAAAATCGATTAATTACCCCAGGAACTTTTCAATCAAGCGATTCTTGCACATACGTTAATGTCGGTTATAGTCAAAGTGTAAAGCGGGCAACATGCAGGAAGGTGCAGGAAAGGTGCTTTTGTGTTTTCGGAAATGAAAAAAATCAGCTTCCAATACTTAAGATTTTTGAAAAAAAAAATAATGGAGAAGTTAAGCTCTACATTTGGAAGGTGTTTTAAGGTGTTCTCATAATGATAGAAGTATATTCTCAAAATGCTTGAAGTATGCTTTACTTAAGATTATGATTCGATTGTAAATATCGAGAAATATCGATATTTTTTGAAAAGTTGTTATCCTATATCTGATTAATTTAAACGCTATTTTTTTCTCCTCTGGATTTCAATATTATTTAAATTAAAAAAAAAAAAATCATAGAATCTTCCGACTTTCGCTAAACCCTTTTTCAAAAAAAAAAAACTTTTCATACAAAACATCCAAATCTTTCTACCAACACATAAACTATGTGTATCTTTTTTAGTATTCCCAACTAAAAATATAAATGTGCGTCTAAACGTTCTTCAAATTCATCCTCATACATATAACTGAGTACCCTAGATGAGTAGTATATAGTATGTATATCTTAATAAAACATTTATATATTCCTATGCAGTTATTTAAGCAATTCAAGTGCATTCATGCAAAATGCTGTACAAATATCTTTGTACATGCAATTTTAATTGGAAAATGCTTGCATACTTTATGGCGTTTACGCTTTAAAAAAAAATGTGTTACTATCTTGCAGCAAATCTAAATTTAAAAGCACATTAAATTTCATTTCGTTTATTTTTTTTTACAAACAAACAAAAAAATACAATAACTGTTCGAAAAAAAAAATATAGCCAATTTCCTTAATCGAATTTTCGTGCACACACCCAATCTATAAAAAATCGAAGCTGCAGAACAACAAAGTCGACATGGTAACGACCTTAAATCCTTAAATCGCTGTCTCGTCTATCTGTGTGTTTTGTGTAAAATATTGTAGTAATACGAATTGTTTGCGCAACGTGCGTGTATGGCAAAAATTGCAGAAAATAATAAAAAACCCAAACAAACATGGAGCATTTCTAGAACGTCTCAATTTGAAGTTTGGTTTTTTCTACGATTACATTTCGATTTTCAATTTCAGAAAAAAAAATAGTTTTGCTTTTATTTCACTTTTTATATTTCGATTTCTATTTGTATTTTTTTTTTTTTTAGGGTGAAAAAATACGATGGTCGTAAGGCGGATGTTTGGTCCTGCGGTGTTATACTCTATGCGCTGTTGGTGGGCGCGTTGCCCTTTGATGATGATAACTTGCGTCAGCTGCTGGAGAAGGTTAAACGTGGAGTGTTTCATATACCACATTTTGTGCCGCCGGATTGTCAAAGTTTATTACGTGGCATGATTGAAGTAAATCCGGATAGACGTCTGACGGTGAGTCATCAACAATAATAAACACACAAATCAAAAGAAAAAAATAAACAGAACTACTTACAACTGATATCAAGTTTTATTTTTTTTTTTTTTTTTCGAGGGTAGTAAGTTGTCTCTATTGAATCATCATTATTGTCAACTAACAACCACCCTCGTACAATTTTTTATTTTAGGTCAAATTTTATTTTTTTTTTTTTGTGTATTATGACTTGTACTAATTTTCGTTTTTTTTTTCTTTTGCTTCCATTTTCTATTTTTATTGTTTTCATTTTTTTTTTAACCAGTTGGCCGAAATAAATCGCCACCCTTGGGTCACTGCCGGTGGTAAAGGTGAACTCGAATTGGAGCTGCCAATGATGGAGGTCGTACAGACACATGTCATACCATCAGCAACGGCCGTTGATCCGGATGTGTTGAATGCTATTTGTTCGTTGGGCTGTTTTAAGGAAAAGGACAAACTCATACAGGAATTGTTGAGCGCAAAGTAAGTACATTTCTGTGTATATGTGTGTGTGTGTGTGTATCCTTTGTACTTTTGTTTGTCATGTAAATCGATGGCATGTAAAATTGTTTGGCGCCAAGTGTTGCCATTGACTGCCATAAGCATTTGTGCCTCTTTGCGTTGCGTTGGCGTGTCATATACATTTAGTTTTATTTTTTTTGCTGTTAATTATATCAAATAACAAAAGGAAATTTCAATTAAGTTGTACATTAAGCGTTTTTTTTTTTTTTTTTTTGGAATATTTTAGTTTTTTTGGTGGTTGTATTTTTTTTTTTATATTTATGAAAAATTTATAGCAAAGATACATAATAGGATTAGATAGATTGATATGATAATTTAGAGATACATAAATACTTTTGTGTGCGCGCATAATGTGTTATACAGGGTGGCTGATGTATGTAGATATCGATTCATAGTGATTCGGTTTACTTTTCCAATGACTTGAAATGATACAGTTGATTTCTTGCTTTAATGAATCTTTATAATTCACACAAAGTTTATTCATAAGAAGATGGTTCACTTTAAAAAGAACTATTTGAAAATTGGTCAGTAATTGACACACATAAGCCGTTTAGTTCCTAAGAAATGCAGTCTAGTGAAAGGCTGGTCACAACTAATGCAGAGTTGGCCCTGCACAGTGGGGGAAGTGATCAATGCTTCATCTTTCCTTGATGACACATCGACGAAAGCACCATGCTAGTCGTCGACGACATTTTCATGCATGATATGTCTTGTACGACATCATGCATGACACGTCGTGTATGATTTCATGCATGACACGTCTTGTATGACATCATGCATGACAGTCTTGTATGACATAATGTACACGTCTTGTACGACATCTTTTACATCTTTTATGATTTTTTCATGACATGTCTTTCACGACTTTATGCATGACATGTCTTTCAGACTTCATGTATGATTTTATGTATGACATGTCTTGTACGACTTCATGATGCCCGTCTTGAACGACTTTATGCATGACATGTCTTTCACGACTTCATGCATGACATCGCTTGCAAGACTTGTTGTGTGTTTTTTATGGAAGTGTCTTCTCTAACTGTGTTTTCTCTTTTCCAAACTGTGACAATACTGCAATGACATGTCTCCCATCAGTCATTAGTGACAATGTCAAAAAAAAAAAATTAACGATTAACAAATCTTTTTTTTTTTTAAATCTCCACAGTCACAACACAGAAAAAGTGATTTATTTTCTGTTACTCGATCGTAAAAGAAGACGTCCAGCACTCGAGGATGACGATGAAATAGCGCAAAAATCTCGCAGCGAATTGGATGCAGTCGATCCACCGCGTAAAAGACTTGATACATGTCGCATTAATGGCACAAATTCGCCAAGTTATGGACAAATTTCGGAGGGTTCACCATTAACGCCGCGACGACAGGCGTTTAAGTAAGTTTTCTTGATTAAAAGAAAATAAATTTATTGATTTTTTTCATTTTTTATTTCCATTTTTTTTTTTGTAGTTTCCGCTCCTACAGCAGCACACGCAATCATTCACGTCGTTCGCCAACGACAGTTTCGTCCTCGGTGCGCTCTTCTTCATATCACAGTCCTACGCGTTGTAATTCACCAATGAATTCAGCGCAACAGCAAGCCAATGCCATTTCGAGACCCTCCTCGCCAGCTGCCACATCCGGTCATACGTCGCGTCATTCCACATATGCCACAGAACGTGAACGCTCCGGCTCGATACACCATCCATCGGTTAGTCGTACACCCTCGCATAGCTCACAAAAGAGTATCGAAGGTGTCAACAGCGATGTGGTGGTGGTGCGCGAGCCACGTTTGGAGCGTCGTGATTCGTCGCGCAATGAACGTGGCTCACAGCAAACGGAACGTTGTGTACCCGGCAGTCCTGGTGGCATTAATTCATCGTCAACATCGGTGCAATCATCGCCATCATCGGTGCATCATCGTGCCAACTCAGGTCCGACAATTGCCATTAGTATGTTCCATGATCCTGACTCCAATAGTGGTGTGTGCATGCGTCGTAAACGAAAGCTTGTGTTTTTAATTATTTACTAAATTTTTTTATGGTTTATATTTTCTTTTGTCAACAGTTGTGAATCCTAACGCCTCGCCATTAATGAATAACAGCACTGTTGGTATGACCGGTTCACCATGTAATACGCCCGGCGGACAGTTATGGAAAACGCGGCTGACAAATATCAAAAATAGTTTTCTGGGTAGTCCACGTTTTCATCGAAGAAAATTACAAGGTAAACAAAAAAAAAAAAAAATATACTAAATAATACCAAACACTCAAATATTTTTTGGTTTAGTATCCGCCGATGAGGTGCATCTGACGCCTGAGTCCTCACCAGAGCTAACGAAACGTTCGTGGTTTGGTAATCTAATTACAACGGAAAAGGATGAAACATTTACCATATTGGTGAAGGGTAAACCCATTGCTACGGTCAAAGCACATCTTATACATGCATTTTTATCGGTAAATACGAAAAAAAAAAAAAAGTCTGCCTAGACTTAGACCCTATAATTTTCTGTTTTTAACTGTAGATGGCCGAACTCTCGCATAGTGTTGTATCTCCGACATCTTTTCGTGTTGAATATAAACGCAATGGCAATGGACCGGTTATGTTCCAGCGACATGTTAAATTTCAGGTATGGCTTATTTTAAAGCAGTATTTTAAGATTAAGATTTAATAAAAATTTTTTTCAATATTTAGGTTGATATCAGCGCTATATGCAAACAAGGTGATATTGCGGATATGCTATTCGCGTTAACATTTACACTGCTATCAGGTGAGTGTTCCTAATGATTTGACTGTTCTGAAAGAATAACCATTCAAAATGTAGACTTTATAAAAAATATTAAGAAGAATATAATGCATAAGTCAAAATTGTTGCAATATCTTTGAAAAATTGAAAGAAATAATTGATCCTGAGCTCGAACTATGGCGACTAATTCTATATTTAAACTTTTTTTTAACAAAAAAATAATCCTGAGTCCGAACTATGGTGAAAAAGTCGAATTTATATTTTTTTAAATAAAAATAAAAATGAATGATGAAAAAAAGGTTTTAAAATAAATTTAAAAAAAAACAAGGAAAAACGTTAACTTCGGTGGAACCGAAGCATAAATACCCGTCACACGAATCTTTGAATAGTTTATGTGTGATCATAAGTGGCTTATATACTTTTATAAATATATATTTGAAAATAATTACTTTTTCATACAAATGTTCGAAAATAATCAATAAGTTTGTATGGGTGCCTTAGCCAAAAATGGGCGTGGCACATTGGTTTTGATATTGAATGTCATTACAAGTGTTTTTACCCAAATTTGAGTGAATAGTTTCATAAATAATACCTATTTTAATACAAAAATTCGAGAATGGGCGGTAAGTTTGTATGGGGGCTGTATCTAAAAATGGGCGTGGCAGCTTGGATTTGATATTGGATGACATTAGAAGTATTTCTTTCCAACTTCGAGTGACTAAATTCATAAATAATAGCTATTTTCATGCAAAAATTAGAAAAAAACGGTAAGTATGTATGGGGGCTATACCTAAAAATGGGCGTGGCACTTTGATTTTAACACTTGAACTGCTTAGGACTGAAAAAAGCTTAAGTTCCGAGTTTCAGGTCAATATCTTTAAAACTGAGCGAATGAATCGCATAAATACAGACAGACGGACAGACGGACATGGCTAGATCGACTCGTCTCGTCGTGCTGATCAAGAATATATATACTTTATAGGGTCTACGACGTCTTCTTTAATGCGTTACAAACTTTCTGACAAAATGATAATACCCTCCCCACTATGTGTGGCGGGTATAAAAACATAACAAGAAAAAATATTCTTTAGTTCTAACTATTAGCTTTATTTTTCTTTCAATTCCTAAAATATACATAATCCTGAGACCAAATTGTGGTCAAAAAATTCTTGTTTCTAATATTAAAAAAAATTTTAAAGAATATATGATCCTGAGCTCGAATTATGGTGAAAAAGTGTTTACCTTACTTTTTTTATTAAAACTAACAAGAAAATATTATTTATTTATGGTGTACAACTCTTATATTAATTCATATATTTCTTTCTAATCCCTCACAGGCAACATACGCCGTTTTCGACGCATATGTGAGCACATACAATCACAAGTATGTTCAAAACGTTTTCCTGGACCAAGTAGTCCGCCAACGGTTACAAGTGTAACACAAGCAGTCTCAGAAAGTTCATCCTGCGGTTCAGTGTCCAGTGAACGTTTGTCCTATAAGCGACAGGTATTTTACATTTCAAACTTAAAGCTTTTATACTTTATTTAATCTTACATTTTTTTTTAAAGATCGAAAACGAAATAGAAAACGATTCGATATTCTCCTATAAATCCGGTAATGGACGTCGTGCATCTACAACAAATAATAACAATGCCAATCCGGTGGATATACCCGGTAGTCCCATAGCAGTGCGTTCAAAGTGAGCGGAATTTATTATATTATTATTATTATAATTAGTTGTTGTTGTGCTAATTTCGTATATATCTGTGTGTGTGTGTTTGTGTTATTTACATATATATTTTTGCTTAACTTTGATATTTTTAAAAATGAAATTTTGGAATGCAGCTCGGAATCAGCTGAGCATGAACGAAATCGCGATATGAATGAACGTGAGCGTCAGGCGACAACGATGTCCGGTAGTGCAATAGCATGAGAATTATTTCTCTGATTTAGTTGCATTTTTTATAAAAGGATATTTATTTTAATAACACTAACACTAATTAAACTATTTAACAAAAACAACAACAACAACAACTATATTTATTACTAAAACTAAACAAAAAAATAAAAAAAATAATATTGTAATAATTAAACTTAATGCAATAACTCGAACAGTATTTTCTATATTTGAATTACATTATAAATTTATTATATTTAATAAAAAAAAAAAAATATTAACAAAATAACTTAAAAATAAAACTAATTGTTTTAATATTCGGTTGCACCGATTTTTTTATATGCTACACAAGAATGAATTATAATAATAAATTCTTTACTCTAACTTTGAAGTAATAAATTAAGAAAAAAATAATACTGAATCCGAATTATGGTGAAAAGGTTTTGAAAATAGATATTTTTTTGTTTTTTTAATTTCCAGTAGAAAATATAATTCTGACTCCGAATTATGGTTTCATTTAAAATTTTTCTTTAAATGATTTAGAAAAAAAATTTTTACGACAAAAAAATTGTTTCCAGGAAAAATATATTCCTGATTATGGTTTGATTCAATTTTTCTTTAAATGATCTAGAAAAACATTTCTATGATAAAAAATTGTTTCGAAAAATATAATCCTGCTCCGAATTATGGTTTCATTCAAACATTTTTCTTTAAATGATCTAGAAAAAAATATTTCTACGAAAAAAAAATTGTTTTCAGGAAAAAATATAATCCTGACTCCGATTTATAGTTTCATTCAAAATTTTTTTAGAAAAATATTTCTATGATAAAAATTTTATTTTCATATTTTTTTATGAATTTCGAAAAAAAAATTCTGAAACAGGATCATGCTGAAAAAGTATCAAGTTTTCTTTGTTAAATTTCCAGAAAAAAATAAGTCTAATCCCAAATTATGAACTTATTCGAACTTTTTTACTAATAATAAAAAATTTTAAACCATTTTTTTAATTTTCAAGATTAAATATCCTGAGCCCGAATATTGGTAAAACAATCTTTATTTTCAACGATTATTTATATACAAAAACAAAAAATATTTTCTTGTCCCCTTATTGTGATTTGGTTCTAAATCTGTTTTTGAAATGATCTAGCAAATATATTCATAAGTCCGAACTGTTGAAAAACAAATTTAGTCACATTTATTTTTTAATTTCTATGAAAATTTAATCCTGAGTCCTAATTTGGTCAAAAAAGTCTTAATGCAATTCCGGAACAAAAAACGTTAAATCGAACTATGGTCTTATTCTAATTTTTTTTTTGTTTTTAAATATTTGTGAGTCCGAACTATGGCAAAAAATACTAGTTTCATTTTTTTTAGCAAAAATAAGTTCTGAGCCTGAATTTTGGTAAACCTTTTTTTTTTTAAAGTAACTAAAAATATATTCCTGATTCTGAATTATGGTAAAAAACAGTTTTTTATTACATTTTTTTAAAAATAAAATTAACGAGAAAAAAATTTCTGAGCCAGAATTATTTTTCTTTTCTTAGTTCTTTTATTTTAAATTATCTAAGAAATATGTTCCTGAGTCCGAACTATGGTAAAAAACAGTCATAAACACATTTGCCATAAATTTAACTAGAATAAAATATTCCTGAGCCCGAATTATGGTGAAAAAATTCTTTAAAAAACTTTTTATTTGTTTTTTTTTCTTCAAAATAATTGTGTAGCTTATAATACAAAAAAATAATAAAAATTCTTTAAACTTTGAAGCAATAATAGTTCAAATAAATATTTAAAAAATTAATATTAAAAAATTGTAAAAGTTTGTATGCTATTCTAAAAAAATTCAGCTGCAAAAGAATGTTAGCTCATGAAACTTAAATTAATAAAAAATGCCTTTATGAATATTGCTAATAGCAGCTTTTTTTTTGTATTGTTTAAATAATTTTTCAATTGCTGTGCAGCTTCAAGAAACTCAGTTTATTTTTTGATATTATTATTTAATAAAACTGTTAACTATATTTTTAATTATAAACATAAATTTAATTTTAACAAATGACATTGTTGCCGCCGAGCCGAATAAATAAATAAAAAAAAAAAGCGAAAAAAAATATTTTTAAACTTAACGCTTAATGAAAAACTTACACCGAGAATAAAAAAAAAAATGATAAAATTTACTTAATCGCAAAAAAAAAAAAAAGAAATTAAACGAATGCATCGGAAGTTTAAATTTAGTTTAGTCATAGAGCAACAAAAGATTGTATTAAGTAAATTTAAAAATTTATTAAGTTAAATGTGCAAAAAAAAAAAATATGATAAAAATTAGCTAAATAAATTGCAAAAATGTAAAAAAAAAAAAATTACAAATTGCGTTTAGCGCATAAAATGTAAATTAAATAATTAATTATATAATTTATATAAATATATTTATATATTGTATTCTATGTATTGTATAAAAATATATGAAAATAATGAATGCACTGAAAAAATTAACTTTAACTTTGATTCAACAAAAAAACGATTATTAGCGATGTTTTATTGGGTTTTTTTTTCTAAGTGAGCAATAAAATAAAAAAAAAAAGAAATAAATAAAAATAAAAAAATTAAAAATAATTAAAAATTGCAATAAACCTAAAATGAAGAAAAATATCTATATAAAATGAATATCAGCAATGTTTAGAACAAGACAACATGAGACCCTATTTGAACCACAAAGTTTTTATTTGGGGTTTCTATTGAGCTAAATTTTTAAAGATTTTCTAAATTTAGGAATAAGTTTGTATAGGATTAACTCGTATCTAAAGTAAGGAAAAAATGTTCTTAACAATTTGGCCAAGGTTTGTAGGGGATTCTTAAAATAAAGCTATAAAAATAAATAATATAAATATTATATATGGTATCTTAAATAGGGTTTTCATTCTAAATTCCGAGTATATTGTCCTATCTCGTATTGTCTTTGAAGTAATTGGCTTAATGCGAAAGTTAGACAGCAGAATAGGCAGATGGACTGTGTGTAGTATTTTGGACTTAATACATCTTCGTATTCAAAAGAATTTGATTTGATTAAGACTAGGAGAAATGCCAAAGTATAAGCAATTCTATTGTTTCGATATATCGTTATCGATAATTAATTTATCTAATTTTTATTCGATAAATTCTTTGCATAGTGAAAACCAGAACAGACCTTTTGTGGATAACCGAAAAAAATATTATGAAAATTGTTTACTATTCAAAAATAATGGCTTTTAATTTGTCACATGGTGTGAAAGGGTTTTCTTTTTAAATTCAATAGTTGAGAAAAATTTTATGGCATTTAAAATGTGATAGAAAATAATTAATATTACTCTACTGACCCTTTTGCCCGAATTTTTGAAAACATTTTTGGAATATATCGAATAATATATGTTATATTAAATTTCAAATCGTGAAATCGTTCCTGTATCTTCGTCATAAACTAGAGATGTGCGTCTGGCTCGAATCGGACGGGTCCCGAAATCTAATGGGTTCCGAATATTAAAAAAATTAATTAATTCAAATATACTGCCCTGATCGGTATTGTGATCAAAAACTTATAAGCTGGGGTATTTCCGTCCGATTCCTATATCAGTCAAATTTAATGTCACGAACACATAGTGTGAAGGGCCAGTTTGTCGCCCACTTTGTAACGCATAAAGGAGGCATCGGAGACCCCATACAAACTATACCATATATTTTTGATCAGTTCGATGAGACAAATTTTAGCATGTGTCTATTTCTGTACTGTCCGTTTGACTTACAAATCGGAAAGTTTTAAAGATATTGACCTGAAACTTTAAACTTAAGTTTTTGTTCCTATCCAGTTTATATCAAAAGAAAGGTGCCACGCCCACTTTTAGATATAGCCCCATACAAATTTTCCATTTTTTTCGATTTTTTGTATGAAAATTGTTACTATTTAATGTTTTGAAAATGGGTAAAAACCTTTTTAATACAATATCCATCCATCCAAATTAAAAAAAAAGTAGCCCCCTCAAAACTTAATTTTTTAAAAAAATTATGTATTTACTACAAATATGGATTAAAGCACTTTAATGACATCCAATTTCAAAAGAAAGGTGCCACGCCCATTTTTTTATACGGCCCCCATACAAACTAAGCGCCCATTTTTCAGATTTTATATGAAAATAGTTCTTACTTATGGATATATTCACTCCAATCTATGTAAAATCACTTTTACTATTATCCTATGAATATGCTTCCGATATGACAAGGATAGAGCCACTGTAACATATAGTCCCATACAAACACACCTTCTATTTTTATTTTTTCAAGAAAATGAATAAAGTTTCGTGTGGCGGGTATTTGTGCTTTGGTGCTTCCGAAGTTAACGTTCTTGCTTGTTTCATATAAGACCAGCAAACTTTAAACTTAAATTTTACCAATCCCTGGTGAGATATATTATATCAAATTATATTTTGAAACCCATTTTAGGGGTATCTCATTCAGACAGCCCAAATCTTGAGGTTTTGTATATGGAAACTTTTATGTGGGTGCAATTGGATATTTCAATAATACTAGCTAGGGTGCAAGGGGAGTTACTCCAAGACGAGTTCGATTGGCTTTTTTATGTATCCAGGGTTAAAATCTCACATAGCTTAATTTATCTATCGGTCCTTCCGTCTGTCTTTCCGCCTATTCCAATTGTATCTTAAATTTTTGATTTGTATCAAACAGATTAAACTCGTTCGAATAATTTTCTAAGCAATTCTGATATCCACTTTATATTTATATTTATAAAGAATAATGCAAACTAAATATTTCTTTTCCTAATAACAAAAACACATGATGCATGACGATCAAATTAAATTTGTTTAGATGCAAGAAGCAGTAGTATAATTAATATAACTATTGTAAATAATTCTTTATGCCCAGTAACGCTCATTAATGCTGAATTTCAAGACACTCACAACACAACACTTAAATGCAATATTCACCTTAAATTAAAAATTAAATATAATATTTAGTAACACAGAAAAAAAAAGCTTTCAAAATTTATATATAGCAATATAAAGTATATATGTAATATGTATGTACACGGAAGGATGTATAAAATTGTATAAATTGCTGAGATCTAATTTACTTAAAAAAAAAAAAAAAAAATGAGAAAAGAAAATTGCGCACAATACCAAGAAAAATAATGTATGAATCCAAACTTTATCTTTTTTAAATACTTAAAACTAGAAAGCAAATTAAAATAATTTCTATTTTAATAAATTTTTTTTTTAATTATAAATTTTTTGCATATTTTTGTGAAACTAAAAGACTAAATTTAAATAAGTAATCCAAAAAAAAAAAAAAAAAACATGCAAAACCGTCCATGTACCAAGAAATGCTCCAAGCGATTTCAGCAAATTATACGATTTTTCAGTTTGTTTCGTCTATATTTTTTCGGCAAAATATATCAAAGAATGTACAAGTATAAAAATGATAATGACCAGGCAAAGTTATATATAAATATATATATGTATATATGTATATGTAGAGTACTATAAAGTCTAGGTATATATATTTAAAATTAATATATGTATATGTGTGTGTGTGTGTGTATTTGATGGTACATATATAGTTATTATACATATAATATAGATATTATATACATATATAGAGAAAAAAAGATACAAAATGGTGATTTTAATAATTAGCGTAAAATTAAAAAATTGAAAAAAAATATTTACTATTTTGAATTGATTAAAAAAAAATTTAATTTATGGCACGAAGAAAGAAATTTTTTTATAGTGCGGTACATATGTATTATATGCAACTATATACATACATATATATATAAATACGATAAATAGTTATAATATATAAATTTAATCCTATGCAGCTTAACTAAGTTTAAACATTTTTGCTTGTAGTGAAAACTTTTTATAGAATATCATGAATTGTATTGAAAAAAAAAAAAAACAAAAGACATTAAATTTTTAAAGTTTCAAAAAAATTATACTGGGCAACAATTTTATTTCTTATAATTTCTTATAATTTGATTCAAATAATTCGATTCAAATAATTTGATTCAAATAATTTTATTCAAATAATTTGATTCAAATAATTTGATTCAAATAATTTTATTCAAGTAATTTGATTCAAATAATTTGATTCAAATAATTTGATTTAAATAATTTCATTCTAAAAATTTGATTCAAATAATTTAATTCCAATAATTTGATTCAAAAAATTTGTTTCAAATAATTTGATTCAAATAATTTTATTTAAATAATTTGATTCAAATAATTTTATTCAAACAATATTATTCAAAAAATTTATTCAAGTAATTTTATTCAAATAATTTTATTCAAATAATTTGATTCAAATAATTTTATTCAAATAATTTTACTCAAATAATTTGATTCAAATAATTTGATTCGAATAATTTGATTCAAATAATTTGATTCAAATAATTTGATTTAAATAATTTGATTCCAAAAATTTGATTCAAATAATTTGATTCAAATAATTTGATTCAAATAATTTTATTCAAACAATTTGACTCAAATAATTTGATTCAAACAATTTGATTCAAATAATTTGATTCAAATAAATTGATTCAAATAATTTGATTCAAATAATTTTATTGAAATAATTTGATTCAAATAATTTGATTCAAATAATTTGATTTAAATAATTTAATTCAAATAATTTGATTCAAATAATTTTATTTAAAAAATTTTATTCAAATAATTTTATTTAATTTTATTCAAATAATTCGATTCAAATAATTTGATTCAAATAATTTAATTCAAATCATTTTTTCAAATAATTTGATTTAAATAATTTTATTCAAATAACTTGATTCAAATAATTTGATTCAAATAATTTGTTTCAAATAATTTTATTCAAATAATTTGATTCAAATAATTTTATTCAAATAATTTTGTTCAAATAATTATATTCAAATAATTTGCTTTGAATAATTTGATTCAAATAATTTGATTCAAATAATTTGATTCAAGTAATTTAATTCAAATAATTTGATTAAAATAATTTGATTCAAATAATTTGATTCAGATAATTTGATTCGAATAATTTGATTCAAAAATGTTATTCAAATAATTTGTTTCAAATAATTTGGTTCAAATAATTTGATTCAAATAATTTAGCTCATCCACTAAATATTATTTTTTTTAGATTGCTCCATTATTTAAAAAAAAATTGTTGCTTAGTTTAATTTTAACAAATATTTAATGACAAAATACATAAATAAAAGTGCAAAGCATACTTTAACTAAAAAATAAAATTATTAAAAAAAAAAAAAATTAAACAAAATACAAATTATATTAAAAATTCAAATGAAACAACACACATTTTCATACATTTATTCCAGATCATGAATAAAAAAAATTTAATAAATAAAACTCACCGAATTAAATTGCATTAAGTAAATCATAAAACATAATTACATTTAAATACGAATATAAAAAAATTCATAAGTAATTTCATATACATACAAATCCAAAAAAAAAAAAAAAAAATCGTAACGCAATACATATATACATACATACCTATATATATATAAATATAAATTCTATATACATGCATATATTTACCAAAAAAAAAAAAAAAAAAAACAGTCAAGAAAAAAGTATTTACAAGAATTATATATGCTACTAGCAGAAAATTTTTGGATCAGATCTGTACGAGTACGAATGTTAACGCTTAAATAAGTCATAAAAAATTAATCATTAAAAAAAAAGTACTTAAACTAAAATATAAGTCGTACTAAAACTAAAGCATATTGTTAATTTTTTTTATAAAACATAAATTGTAATAAATGAGATACAAATATTTTTGACATGCAAATTAGTAAGCCTAAACCAAAGATATTAATAATCTTAAAAAAACAAAAATCATTAACATTTTTCAAAATCATGCTTTATATGCTAACTAAATACATCAAATGATATGAACTAAGCCCAACAAACGCCTACCTAAATAAAAATTTAGCAAACTTTAAGCTTTGATTCAATTAGAAATTACCTGCATTCATACTCAATACTCATATTACCTATCTACCTACAAAACTTAACTTATGAGTGTATTCATTTAATTATTCATTCATTCATTCGTGCATTGAACAACATCCTAACTAAACTCAATCATTATTAACATTAACACAATCACTGCTAAATAAATTATATTAAAAAAAAAAAATATTTAAAAAAAATTAAGCAAATAACTTAACTCAAACTCTGCTATGAATATATTCATGTAAAATATTTCACTCATATTTTATGTAAAAAAATATTTATGTGTTTTTTTATTTTTTAATGAATTATTTTTTAAATTCTGCAATAATAATTAATGCTAAATTAAAAACAAATAATGTATTTATATATAATTATTAATATGTACAATGGAAATGAATACTTTATTAATTTAAAATATAAATTAAAATAATATAATATATATATTTGTATTTAGACAGTAATTTGCTTGTTTGAAAATGATTTTTTAAATTAATTTGTTTTATTATTTAATTACAAACACATTTTATATATTTAATTTATAAAAAAAGAATAATGTTTATATTATAATTAAGTAATTGCTTTACTTTGTATTAAGTTTGTAAAATTAAAAAAAAAAAATAATTAAAAAAGATGAAATGGATTTTGTAAGTATTTTTCTGTAAGCGAGTGACACAAACCACAAAAAAAAAAAAAAAAATTTCAAAAAAAACCAAAAAAAAAAATAAATAATTATAAACAAAAGAAAAGGAGAATCTGTTATTAGGTTAAAGAAATTATTAATATTGTTTGCAAAATGTGTGAAATAAAAAAAAATAAAAATAAAAATTAAAAACAAATCAAGAATAGTATAAAAAATAAAATAAATATGTAATTCTAATAATAAATACTAATGATAAACAGGATATTGACGATTGTAAATGCAATTTAAAAATAAAAACTATTAAAAACTTTATAAATTTTATTTATTTTTTTTGACAATAATTTTGGAAATAATACGACGAAATGTAAAAAAAGTATCGATATTTGTATAATTTTTGCAAGGCATACAGTATTGGTTGTGATATATTTATCGGTCATTAATTCGATAGTAGCAGCACTTTAGTACTATATACCGCCGATCAACGGAAACTTTGTGGAGACGGTATTTATTATAAGAGTAGCAAGTTCATGGAAGGCATAATGTTCCTAATTTTAGTTTGCTCATGAATGTTTGCTCCGATATGGCATATTCGCATTAGAGTTTTTTGCGCATTTGATACAAATGGCAGTAAACGATAATGTATGTCGATACTTCCGATTTTGTTTTTCATCGATCTATCATATTTTGACGAGTTTAAAAATTTCAATGCATTTACTCCAATTGGGCAAGTCACGCCTACGAATCTTCGATATGCTACGATATGTTAGAATCGGCCTCTATAACATACAGACCCTATACAAACTCACCTTCCATTTTTTTTTATTTTTTCAAGAAAATGATTGGTTTATATGAATTTTTAGCTAAAAAATTTAACATATTTAGTAAGCGTCTTATTTGAGCCCCAACATGAGTTGTCCCCATCCAACCCCTTTCATGAATATAATTTACATCATACAAGAACTAATTAAACTTTTGTGTGTCGGGTATTTGAGCTTCGGTGCTACCGAAGTTAACGATTTTTCTGTGTTTTTTTATTTATTGTCACATTTTTCTTTCTACTAAATATTTTCCGATAAATTACATATGTTTACAATTTTTTGTTATCGATAGTCAATTTAAAAACAAAAATTATCGTTATTATCGATAGTATTTTTTATCGATAGTTTTTTAGACCGTCGCTGTAGTTTGACAAAACAATATTAACATCAAATTTAATTAATTACAAAATTAAGTAGCATAGGTGCGCTTAAAATAAAAAAAAAAAAACAGACGCATTACTCCAAATATAATAAAAAAAAAAAACAATATAGAAAAATAATAAAAAATAATAAGTACATAACTGCATCTGCAGTTGTAAAGTTGCATTTAAGAGAGTACAAAATAATATTTAAGTGTGTGTTTTTTTAATATTGTTTTTTTTTTCTCGTTGTAAGCAATTTAACTGAAATGTTTATTAAATCTAAAGTGTTACAGTGTTGTGGAATAAGCAAAAAAGCCTTAACAATTATGTTTTTGTAAACAAATTATTTTATTTGTTGTACACAAAAATGAATATGTGCCAAAAAAAACAACAACAATAGCAACTTGCACGACGATCGCGCTCACTTACGCCATTTGATGCAGTTTAAAAGGGAGTAAAAGTGAAAGGAGTAACATTAAATTTGTGTTTGTCTATGCACTTCATATTTACAATTTATTGCTTTTATTGTGCATGTGCAAGTGAATGTTTTTAATAAAAAGTATATAAAAATGCAAAACAATGTCTAAATACATATGTTGAGGTGCATAATTTAGATTAGCTGCATCACATAAATTCAATTTATCTTTCTCGCCCTCTCTACCGCTTCTCTTGTGTTAAGCTTGCGATCGATACATAATATTTATGATTATCAAAATACAGTGAGAACTCTTTATGAAGTACAATTGTCGGTAACCACTCCTTTTTTTATTGAAAATTTGCATAAATTATTACGGTGAAGATTATACGCAAATCTGTGTGTCCGTCAGTCTGTGTGTGATTTAAGTATTAAAACCAAATTATAAAATATTTTAAATCATTGTATGATAACGGAAGATTTTGTTCACCTGCAAATGTTGGAATATTTAATTTTATATAGAAGTTCAACTATCACACATAGTTTTGTCTTAATGTAGTTCATTGTATCAACTTTCTGAACACAACCGTAGCGGACAATTCTATTAAACTTGCACTCCTCTTTTACTGTGCTCTACTTCGTGACACCTCTTTAAAGGAATTGACTTATGATAGGTATGCAGCAGATAGGGAATTTTCAAAAAAATGATAATTAAACAATTCAAAAAGTTTTTCGAAAGTACAAAGAGAAAAAAATGCTTTTATGAATTTAAGAACGACTATTCTTGATTTAAGAACGTACGTAATCAAGCACGAATGTTCATATTTGTTCTCTTATCATGCACAATGTGCTTGTATTGAGAACTATCGTGCTAAGTCGAAAGGCTAGATGATTTAGCTAATTTTCAATGAAATTAGTTGTTCACACCTTTGAAAAATCTCTATACGAAAGTGGTAATATACCAAGAAAAACAACACATACATATAAAGAAATACTGACAATTTTTTTTTATTTTAAAGGCTTTCATTCTTGGTTTAATTACAAATTTGTCTTTGTAATGAGCAAACGTTCCTTAAAACATACCAAAATGTGCTTAAACAATTTTTTTTTAATTTAAAAATTTGCTTGATTTTAGCTTAACTAACTTTGAACACGAATGTGTTCGAAATACGTACAATGTGCTTGCTTTTTCTCTCTGTGTTTGGTTTTGTTTTTGCTTTCAGGCAACGGTCTCTTTTCATCGCGTCTCCTTTCAAGTTTCATTTAATTATAAATTTAAAAATAAATTCAAAAAAATTTTAAACAAAATCTAAATAAAAAAATCTGTTAAATTAACGGTTAAATTTAAACAAAAAATGCATTTAGTGCGCACGGAGCGAATAAGAGCGAAAAAAGAGAGAGTGAGAGAAATTTTACATCATTACCGGCTAATGCACTTGACACATTACGTCACGCTACATTTCTAAAGGGGAATGCTGTTAACAATGAGCGTAAGGGGTGAGTTCAAAATATGCAGCATGCTTTCACAGCTGATTTTGACACTCATTTTGTTGCTGCTTTCAATGCGCCAAATAATGCACAACAAAAAACGTAAAGAAAACAACAAAATCGGCTGTTTGCTGTCATTTGGCAAAGCTTTTAAAATTTCCCACGTATAAGCTTTCAGAGCAATTGTGAGAGGACATTGCTGTTATTATTCCGAATATCAAATAAAAGCTCCCGCATTCCGATGTTATTCCCTTAACACAAGTCGTTGTTGTTGTTATTTTATCCGAAAACGAAAGAAGAAAAGAAAAAAAAAATGCGTGCTTAACTGCATGAGCAGGAAAAATTGGTCACTTGAGTTTTCAGTTCGGGTCGGGTTTGCAAAACAGCAGCATTCAAAAACGGTAAAACAGTTGAGAAATAAATTTAAAAATAGAAAAAAATTTAAAAAAATTTATATTATAAAAAAAAGAAGTTAAGAGGCTTTAAAATATATTAAAATTAAGAAAAATATATACAAAAAATAAAAAAATATATATTTTAACGAAATAAAATATTGTTAAATATTTTGTATAATTCTAAAACAAATTTTTAAAAAAGAAATATTCAAATTAACACAGAAAAAAAAAAATAACGTTTTACCAGTGCAGCGGCGTATTGTGGTAAGAAATATCTTAAAAAATCGTAATTCTTTATAAATTTTTAAGAACGCGTGTAGCGTATATATGCGTTGTGTACGTGCAAGAAAATTTATTGCAATTCATTGAAAAGTTATGTAAAGCGCCAAAGTGCAAAACAACTTCAACTGCAGCGGAAAAAAAAAATTCAATACGAAATAAAAAAATCGAACTTCAAAAAAAAAAAAAAAAAAAGTTGCAAAGTTTTTTTAAAAAAAAAAAAAAAAACAACTAAAAAGTGTTTCAAAATTATTTAAAAAAAAAAAAAAATATTTTAAAATCTTTCTTGTGTAAATTTTTTGTGTTTTTGTGTATTTTTGAAACCTAAAAAAGAAAATTGTATTTTTTTTTGTTTGGTAAAATCTATTTTTATAAAATTTAGTTGCATTTTAATATTAGTGTCAAGGTGCTCAAAGCCAACTAAATAGTCTTATAAGAAGAAAAAATAATAATAATAATAATAAAAGTGTCATGCAAGCCAAGAAATTTTAGTGAAAGAAACAAACCAATTCAATAATCAAAAAAAAAAAAAAAACAAATAACAAAACTATTTTAGTAACCAAAACAAAACGAAAGCAGTCAATCAAGCAGCGGATAACCTTAAGAAAAAACAAAAGACAAGTAAGTCAGTCAGTAACTATCTAAGTGTAAATGTCATTCAATTTAAATAAAAGTTTAACAATGGAAAAATATTCGAGAAAATTGTTTTTAAAATTGAAACCAGCCACAAAAAAATACAAATAAACTTAGCAGGAAAAAAAAAGTTTTTGTGGTTTTACCATTCGTTTTGATTGGTTTTGGAAGTTGCTTCAAATGCAAATGCCTCAATGACAATTAGGCTAACGAAAAAAAAAAAACTTTCTTTGAGCGTTTGAAAAAAACAGTTCAAAGTTTTTAATACGCTACTCAAGCCAAATGTAGTAAATATTTCGAATAAATATAAAAATATATCGATATTATATCAATACTCTAAAAATATCGATTAAATTCAAAAAATATCGATCTCTATCGATAAAATATATAAGATCGATATTTTTTTACAAATATAAACGATATTTTTAGAGTATTAATGTAATATCGATATTTTTAAAGTATCGAAATGGTATCGTTATTTTTAGATTATCGATATTTTAAGAGTATCGATATGATATCGTTATTTTTTTAGAGTATCGATATTTTAAGAGTATCGATATGATATCGTTTTCTGTATATTTAATAACACATCTATCATTAAAAGTAGCATTTCGACGTCGCAAGGTTTTAATTGAAATGAAATCCAGTTTCCTTTTATTTGTTTAAAACTTAACGTTTAAGACGTTTGAAAATTGCATGTTGTGGGTCTCTAAATCTTACGGTAAGTTTAAGCTAAAGTCCTTCCTGAGTAATGCCTTCAATATTTCGTCTTCGAATTTTTCGCTAGGTTATGACTTTTCTTAGCTTTTATGTCAAAACAAATACTTTTAAGTGTCAAAATCAGAATGTTTTCAACGACAGAATATATTTATCGCATTTCGATTAAAAGGATCCTCATAAATAGGAAATATTAAGTAGGTTTGCATGCTTCAATCAATCAAAATGCTCAATCTTTACTAACATCTTAAGTCATGCTCGTTTGTTTGAAGGCCCCTGATCTGAAGTATTTAGGAATAAAATTTTTTTTATTTCCTAGTTTTCCGAAAAGGCACCTTATGGAATATTTTTTTAACAAACTTCAGCCATATCGGAACCGTCATTTTAGACTTTTGAAACCATTGAGTTACAACACTAAAGTCAGGCACCAAAAGCTTCCAGAACCAGTAGTACTTCCAGAACCAGTCGTACTACCGTTAACAGTCGTACTTCCAGAACCAGTCGACTACGTACCGTCCTGTTTTTTTAACAGACGTTCTTTCAGAACCAGTTTTATTACCATTAACAGTTCAGAAACCAAGAACTTGTACTTCCAGAACCATCGTCTGTTTTTTTTTTAAAGTTTGACAGTTTGAATCCGTTGAAAAAAATAAATCTTTTTTTTTTTAAAGATCGATCAGTTTATGTTAAGAGCTGTCTATGAGTCTTTAGTGTTTTTTTTTTTCCTTTTCTAGAAAACACAAAATTTATTTGTTGTAACATGAAAACTCATGAATATTAGAAATATTCAGGATTTACCAGAATTAAATAATTTTGCCGAATTTTTTTCCAGATTAGAGAATCTGAAACTAGTTGAAATTCAAATATAACAAACTGAATTCAAGTTTAACGAATTGTTCATACTCTTAAAACATGGTGCGTGTAGTGTACAAAAAAAAAAAAAATTTGGAAAAAATATGAAAAAAAACTTACAAAAGAAATCGGAGTCATGCAGAAGTTTTATATTATATTATATATTTAGTCTTCAGGTGCCTAAAGGTTGGCACGCTTGCTAGCTGGCTAGGCTGGCTGCACGAAATACAAAGTTGAGCAAGGATATTCAACAGCGTCGTCATTGTTGTCGTTGTCGTTTTGATGGTGGGTGCTGCTGCTGCTGGTGTGTGTGCTCATTCACATGCCAAACCGCGACCCATATATAGCCTAAATTACGAATTACACGCAAACGCAAAGCTAGCTAGCTGTGCTAAGAAATAATGCATAGAGTTAAAGTTAGCCTAGACATGCTAGAATCTCAAATGCACATAAATAAAAAAAAAATATAGAAAAAAAGAAACTAATATACAAAAGGTATACAGTATAGTCAGCTAGTCAGTCATACAATCAGTCAGTCACTCCGTCAGTCCGTCAGTTTTATAGTCTGTCAATCTAATCTATCTTACGTCAAGTCAGCCAGTCAGTTCGTCAGTCCGTCAGTTAGTTTGTCAGTCATTCATATTAAAGTCGACATCTAACAGACTGAATGCTTCAGGCGCGTTCGGTTCGGTTCGGTACGCTTTTATTCTTTATTCTGTTTAGTTTGTTTAGTAGTTTTGTTTCTTTCTAATGCTGACTCAGAGGTTGACACATTGGCTGCATGAAAATTGTAACATTTAAGACATTTGAAGTGGGAAGGAGGTGCACGCGACCAATGTCGCCATGCGTGTTGCATATTTTTGTATTTTTCATTCAACTTCTTCTTCCAATTCGTTTGTTAGGTTAGGCTAGTTTGGGGCGTTAGTGATGGCGGCGGCGGGCGTCGATGGCGACGGTGACTACACTAGCAATTACAAGCTAAACAAAGCCATTTTCTATACACTAACACAAATGAAAATAAGAAAACCTCGTGTACCTTGCATGTATGCACACAGATATTGCGACACAGTGAAAGTTCTGTAAGAAAGATACATTTGTATTAGTCAAATAGAAATGAAAGTTTTATTTTTTTTGAGAGAAAATGTAGCATATGTAAAAGCGTGGGGCACTCTTAAAATAATTTAATCTATTTATTTCTACTTTTTGAAGTTAGACGAACGGATAAGCTGACAGACGGATGGACAAATATTCAAAAGAGAAAGAGATATATGCTTCTATCAAACAGAGTTCTGTTGTAGATTATAAATAATTATACTATTACAATTACTAAGACAGGCGGGTGGGTAACAAATAGACTAGCAAATACATGAATAAACAGGCAAAAGGTGGAGACAGGCGGACAAATGTATCATGATGATTTATACATTTGTAAAGAGAAATAATTGCTTTAAAAATCGTTTTACATATTGATACGCATGTGTCTAATAATGGTGAATTGAATGGTTATACTCAATATTTACCACGTGTTAAATTTACTAAAATTCAACACGTACCACATGGTGAATTTGTTCAAATAATAAATCTATCACGTTTTGAATTTTCTCAAATTCAACATTTATCACGTGGTGAATTTGTTCAAATTCAACATTTATCACGTGGTGAATTTGCTCAAATTCAACATTTACTACGTGGGAAAATTGTATATATTCAACATTCACCACGTCAAGAATTTCTTTAAATTGGTAAATGTTGAATATAACGAAATTCTTCACGTGGTGAATTTTGTTAAATTCTACATTTACCACGTGGTGAATTTTGTTAAATTCTACATTTAATACGTGGTAAATTTGGTTAAATTGTATATTCACAACATGGTGAATTTTATCAAATTAAATATTTCACACGTGACTAATTTTGTTAAATTCAACATTCAATATGTTTTGAATTTGGTTGCATTCAATACTCGCCACATGGTGAATTTATTAAAATTTAACATTCACAACATAGTGAATTAAGTTAGGTTCCACTTTCACCACATGATGAAATTGGTTAAATTCAACGTTCACCACGCGATAAACTCAGATAAATTGTATATCACTACTTGGTATGTTTTCCTTTTATTTAAGCTAAAATATAACCGTAGTGTTCTATAAAAAGAAACATTTAAATTTAGTACTCGAAAATATTTTCATCATACTTTGGCGTGTGGTGAAATATTTACCAGGTGGTGAACTTTTTGTGGCTGTGCTCTTGTTCGCGGTACAATTTTGCTTTTAATGAAAGCAAATTTTGGTGAGAAGACAAAAAAAAAAAAAAAATAAAACATACATAGCGAGATAAGCGTAGTACTCCATTTTATTGTTATACCACCATGATTTGGGGAATAACTTTATGGTCATAAAATTCTTTTCTTAGTTTAAATAAAATGCATACATAAACAAATTAGAGGAAGCGGCTTAAGGGTTGAATACACTACATGACCACGGGCTGTGGTGAGTTTCATTTACCACTGTATATTTATATATTTTCAACATATTCAACACAGAATTTAGATGCCTTATTAACTTTTATATCAATTAAAATAAGTGAATAAATTTCACGCTTTGGAAGGGGAGAGGTACATGAAGCGTAAAGTTTCATACAAAAGCAACAAAAGAAAAATATTTTCACGAAGTTCGTAAATTATTACTACTTTTTCAGAAGCTCTTTATTTTTTATAGCATAAGGAATTTATTTTATTTTTCTTAATTAAACTTGTAATCGAAAAGAATTTTGGTAAAACATTCAATGAAAATGTTAGAAAGCAGAAATATTTTACAAAACTAGCAAATGCAAACAAGACGGTCGGTCAGCAACAGCTAAAAAAATTTATACTTGATGTTGGTATTTTGTGATTTTTCGTTTGATATTTTTTTTTTTTTTATAAATTAAATACATAATATATCTATTGTACAAATCGAATATTTATATTGCATTAGTCAAGAGACGCCTGTGGCTGTGGTAAATATATATTTTATATACTACAAAAATAAGTGCAAAATAATTCAATGTCTTTTGGGTGACAAAAAAGTGTGGCGCAAAATTTGTTTTAGATTTTGCTTTTATTTATAATTTTAAAATTAAATGCATTTACTGCATTGTCTTTTGTGATATGTAATTTGTTTTTCTCTATTTTCTTTTATTTATTTTTTTTTTTTTTTACAAATTTTTGTCTGCATTTTTACCTTAACATTGGATTGGTTTATGTATTTTTAAAAATTAATTTTGCCTGTGGCCAACTTGTATTCGAAATTTTTTTTAAATAAAGTTTGGCTACGTAGTTGGAAATGTTAAAATTAAAAAAAAAAAAAAATAATAATAATAAAATATGTGTTATAATTTAGCATAATTTAACATCAGTTACAGTGTGACCAAGAAGTACATCACAGTTTTAAACCAAATTAAATCTAACCCAGAAGAACATTGAAAATGAAAAACAAAAAAAAAAAAAAAAAAAAATAAATAAACTGTACTAAAAAAAACTGATTAAAACTTTAAAGGACTTCTACATAAACTGTTTGTGAATTATAAATGTTTGTTTAGCTTAATTTTTTTAAAAATATTTATCTTTTTTATATATCATAGGACCGTATAAATACAGTTTAAATATTATTCTCAGTTCACATAAACTTCATAAAAGTATTTAGAATATAAACCACCCAAATTAAAAGTCATTAACTACAACTTAATTAGCTTAATTAGTTTAATTATAGCTCATTAGTTTAATTGCAGTAAATTTTCTTATTAAATATTAAATAACAAAAAATATAATTATATAGTACAGACTTCGCATACAGTAAAACATCAAAAAGTCAATATCAAATCAATAGATCATCAAAAAAAAAACCAAAAATAGTATCGAAAAGTAGTTTTAAAGAAACATTAAATCAAATTAATTAAATTGTAATGCGTGCTTGATAAGCGAATTGTAAATGTGAAGAAGAAGAAACTTTTGTTAAAGTTTTTATTTTTATTTTTAGTTTTTTTTTTTTATGACACATTGCGTATGTGTAATGTTTATGTAATCTAAGTTTTGCGCTATTGGAACTTTATCTTTTTATTTTTATTTATTTTTTGTGTACAAAACGAAAAGAGAATATGTTGATAAACGTAAAACTAGCCATTTTAAAAGTTGTAATAAAAAAAAAAAAAAGGAAAAAGTAAAACACAACAACACAATGACGAAGAAAGATGGCGACATAAAATAAATAAAAGATTTTTGGTTGTAAAGAAATTGTAGGAAATATAAAATAAATAAAAATAATAAAAAAAAAAGAATAGAAAAAACCATTAACTGTAAACAAAAACAAAGCTTATATACGCTGCTCACAGGGAGCTTTATTTAAAAGTACGTTGTCATAAAACTCGATATACACCGAGAGAAAAATAGGTAATGTTATTTAATTAAGAGCTTGATGCAAGTGCATACGAAATCAAGTACAAATGTTTCTATTGGTTCTAGTATGTGTGCTTGTATTGAGAACAAATGTGCCTAACACTATGTAGCTTTAACTTGAACTACGCTCTCACATTTGTGCTCTAGACGAATCAATATTTGTTCAAATATATTTTTCTTTATGTCTTTAAACGGGCAGTTATTTGAGACTAACAGTTGCTGATATGAGAACGAATATGCTTTAATATGAAAACGAATGTTCTTAATTTGAAAACGAATGTTCTTAATATGAGAACGAATGAATGTTCTTAATATGAGAACGAATGTTCTTGATATGAGAACGAATGTTTTGATATGACAAGTGTTCTTGATATGAAAACAAGTGTTCTTGATATGAGAAAGAATGTTCTTTATAACTGAATGAATGTTCTGATATGAGAACGTGTGTTCTTAATATGAGAATGAATGTTCTTGATATGAGAACGAATGTTCTTGATATGAGAATGAATGTTTTTGATATGAGAATAAACGTTTTTGATATGAGAATGAATGTTATTGATATGAAAACGAATGCTCTTGACATAAGAAAGAATGTTGCAATTAAAATGATTACCATTTCCAATATTTTTGTATATTTATTTTGAAGAATCATATTTGTAACATATTATATATTATACAAGTATCTAGGCCAATTTGTCCGGATATTTTCAAAAGCATTGGTTTTCCTTGAAACTTGTCACTCAGGGGTTTTGATGACTGATTTTAAAAATTCAAAATGGCGAATCCAATAATTATTTTAGTTTTCCGATTAACTTAAAACCCATTACTCGGCGGTTTTTGGGCTCACTAATTTTAAATTTGAATACTGTCTTTTTTTATATTGCTGCATATTTTGTTAATGATTATCATAATTTTCTTGTTTATATAACAGAACTATCAATAAAATAATAATTCCCTACATACACACTACACAAAAAAAATGTTTAAATATAGAAATAACTAAAAAAGAAGTAAAATCATGAAAAAAATGCCTAAATTTACGATGCGCAAGAATATAATTTTTTTTTTTTTTTTTTTTTTGCGTTAGCTGTGACGAATTTCGTAACATTGATATGTGTGTTTGGGCAAAGGACAATGTGTGTAACGTAGAAGACAACAACTGTGATTCATATATGTATAGTATAATGTCCTTGCATAGAGGCAAGACGTGTATTTGAACTAAAAATAAAAATAAGTAAAACAACAAAAAAAGAATAATAAAAATTTACAAAAAATAAAAACAGAACATGCGACGTTATTACCTAGAAGACTAGCAACGTCTGCTGAAGAAAAAAAAAAAGAAAATAATAAAAATAGAAGAAAAAAAATTCAGCCTAGCTACAAAAAACAGCGCGACCTGGCCGCGAGCAACAACAAAAACAAAAAAGTAAAACTTACAACAATTTTGAGCACAAGTGTCCTTTAGCCAAAAAAAGGAGAAAAAAATAGACAACCAAAAAAAAAAAGAATACAAACAAACAAATAAGAACGAAAGGACACAAGCAGAAGACGACTTAGCTGTAGCATTGTTGAGTGCAAGCAATCAGGCCTGCTTACGCTCGTATAAGTCTTTCTGTATTAGTAATCGTGTGGCAAGTGCAACTTTAGCTGCATTTGTGTGTGGTATGTGTATGTGTGTGTCTTAAATGCTGGCAGATTGTTTTTGTGGGGTGAATTGAGGAAAAAAATAGAAAGAAAAACACAGCTTTTAGGCATTTTTCTTCTGGCCTAAAGCCCATTATTCGTGCAACATTGTTGCAATCAGTCAGTTCAAAAGGCAATATTGTTTTAAATTGTCCCACTGTTCTCGCTGTTACTATGTCACACAGCTTTATATCTGTGACGTTTGCTAATTAGGTAAGTCATCTCAAGTTTGTATATTCGCAAATTATTTCATTTCGTGCTTTTTAATTATTGTAATTTGTGTCGCTATTCAGTTTAAATTTTTGCTTTTGCACTGGTTGCACTGGTTGCTCTGGCTGCTTTTACCTCTTTTTTAATTATACTAGATTAGTAGTAGTAGTACTTGTAGTAGTATTAGTTGAGCATGTGTGTGTAGATGTGTGTGTGTGTGTGATTGTAAGAGTTGTGCTACTTTCAAAGTGCACACGTATTGCAAACAAACTTTTAACTGCTATGCTGCAGCTTCATTATGTATACGACAAGTGTGCTGAATTAGAAAATTACGCATACGACAGGTTGTCGAAACTTTGACATATAAAACTATTTACATATGCATTTAATATAATATAATTTTATTTAATTGATGTTTACGGGAAAAAATATATTATATGTATATGCATTTAGAGTTTAATTTGGTTTTGGATGTTTTTCTGAACTTAAAACTTTTTTTTTTTTTTTTAATTGTTTATAGAAAGTTTTATAGCAGAAAAATAGCCTCTTTGTTTATTAAATGATAGAAAGACTTAGCTTTCAGTAGCGGTTAACTTAAAAATATACAAATTAATTAACCAATCTGTTGATGTCATTTGAGCTGTATTTATGATTCTTGAAGGACCAATAAATGAATTCAGAATCATTCGAGTAGTACGACTCTAACTCAAAAATTAAAAGAATAAGTGTGTTGCGTACTTTGACAGGAATATGTATCTATATTTCTTCCTCATTTTTGTGAAGATCGCAACGTGCTGATTTTTCTAGATTTTGAATTACAATCGTCCAACGCGAACCTCAATCAGAAAACATGGCTGAAAAAATTTATAAAATTTTTGATTGTAATATTCCGAAAAAAATATGCGAATGCGGATATGATTGCGAATATGATTGCGAATGTGATTGCGAATATGATTGCGAATATGTTTGCGAATATGATTACGAATATGATTGCGAATATGATTGCGAATATGAATGCGGATATTATTGCGAATATGAAAGCGAATATGATTACGAATAGGATTGCGAATATGATTGACAATATGATTGCGAATGCGATTTCGAATACGTTTGCGAATATGAATGTGGGAATGATTGCGAATATGATTGCGAATATGAGTGCGAATATGATTGCGAATGTGATTCCGACTATTATTGCGAATATGATTGCGAATGTGATTGTGAATTATGATTGCGGATCTGATTGAGGATCAGATAGCAAATATAATTGCGAATTCGATTGCGAATAAAATTACTGATATGATTACGGATCAGATTGCGGATCTGACTGCGGATATGACTGTAGATATCGACCGGGTATGGAACGGATATTTAATTTTTTGTGGAGAGTTCGTGAATGCGGATATTAAAATTCATATTCGTCCGAACCCATTGACTACTTAGTCACGAAATTTCCCTCGCAAAGAGAACATTCGAACGTTGTGGTATTTCGGGCATAAATATTGCACTGCTGATCTCAGCAGAAAGAGTGACTTTAAAGAGTCTTAATCTGATAGCGTTGCACATGCCACCTTAAAGAAGGCATCGTTTACTCCTGCCTTTTGTCTGTCTGTTTGTTATGCGATACATTTGAACAGTTTTAGAGATATTCACCAGAAATTTTTCGGCTACGATTATATATATATCGTTTTAGATTTTTAGATACCAGAAATTGTAGTTCAGTATAAATGGCTCTATCGATAAATGTACCGAACCAATATCTGTCAAATTTGTTGTATTTTGAGATTTTGACATCTGTCAATAAATATTAATACACATCATTGCAAGTTTTATGTGACAACATAGTTTTTTAACGCAATAGATATATCAACTTTTGTATCAGAAAACAGCGATTCGCCAAAATCATTTTTTGATTTCTTTTTAAAGAAAACCGCTGCAGAAACTCAATGAATGCTTTCAGAAGTTTATGCTGCTAAGATCGAACGGAAACAACTTGCAAAGACTGGTTCCGATGGTTCAATTGGTTTCGATTTTGGTGTAGAAAATGAAATCCTCGGAAAACCAATAAAAAATTTTGTAGACGCCGAATCGAGGTGTTCCAACGCCTTATACTAAGCGGTACTGACAACAAAGTTTGCTTCCAAAACGCTCAGAATATCAAACATGGCCAAAAAGAAAGTGATTTTTCTGCGCAAAAATGCAGCATCACATGCTGTAAGACCAAATAAGGAAGTGTTGAAGACCGAGATTTGTATTTTCCTTTTTTTTTTTAGAATGTCATGACATCGACAATTGCAAACAATTCTCGCTTACATATACTAAAAATAAAAACTGCTACCTTTTAGTTACTAAACAAGATGGTTACTACAAATTTTGATTAATGTTCGCTTTTATGTTATGCATAATTTATGCATTTTCAAAATCTTTTGTTGTATGTTGTATCCAAACACTAAATACGCGAAAAAAATTGCTATCGCAAAACAATAAATCTTGTGCAAATACATCATTCAAATAGACAATTTTTCATAATTCATTGCCCAATATTTGCGTTCATGCATATCAAAATGCAACGTCATTGAAAGCAATTTATTATCATATATAAAAAAAAAAAATAAGCTGATTGAATTGAATTTATTGAGCATATATGATAATGCATGATTTGTTTGAAATATTGCTGAAATTATTTTTTTATTTTTTTTCGAATGCGAAATAAGCTTAAAATTTTGTTAAAGAATTGCAAAAAAAAAAAACCTTAACGATTAAAAGCATTTATATGCAATAAGCTGGATTTTTTTTTTGTACATAAAATATACAAAAATTAAAATTCAATTTTATTTTGACAAAAGGAAAAAAATTTTGCTTTCATTTTTAAATGAAGAAAAATGCCAAAAGCGAAACAAAAAGTATTTTTTTTTTTTTTTATACAGAAATATCATTTTATCATAGACACGCCTTTCATCATGCCTCATTCCTACTGCGTCGTCATTAACCTTTGTCACCTCGTCACAAAAAAACTTGTACTAAGTGCAACATGACAGCCATGAAAATCGTGTCAATTTTTATGTTCACAAAGTAGCAAATATTGAATTTTTATGTTACACTTTGAATGAGAAAATATAAAAAAAAAAAGTACGCTGTTAACTTAAAAAAAAAATTGTATATAAGAGCAAAGTAAATTAAAAATGGCAGTCAACAAGCGCTGTAAAGTATGCTACAATATTTTATTTTTTATTTTCTAAAACATTGCAGCAGGTAAATTCATTCAAATTTGTTTTTTTCCCTCGTTTTTTTACAAATTAAACAAGCTGAATTGAAAGGATACTATCTAAAATAGCGTAAATATTGAAAAGAGTAAAGTAGTTAGCACAAAACAAAGTGAAAAGTGGATTAAACACGTTTTTTTCGGTAATTGAAAAAAGTGACACCATTTTTTTTTTTTTTTTTTTTTGGAGAAATGAAAGCAAGATAGTAGCACATAGCAACGATGAGCAAACGGACGGACATAGTTGAGTAAAAACAGTTGCTTTGAAAAATCGTTGCTTGGAATGCATAGGTTAAATGTTTCAATAATGCTTCGAATAAAAAAATAAAAGTACTTCTGAGAAGGACAATATTCATCAGAGTCCTAACGGGAAGATAAGATGACGCAGATATGTACTTTTCGGGAATGCCATCTTGTGCCTGTTACTCACATCTGCATCAACTCAAAATATCTTTTTAGCCGTAATTAAATAATATAAACGAAAAGCCTATATAAGTCTATACAATTTTCCAAAAAAAATCGTTTATGGTTTTATAAAAGAACTTGCAGAAAACTTTTGCTTCCTTAGCTCTTTTCCGTTTCGCATCTGCTGTGTTTTGTGTAATTTCAGTTCTTTTTGTTGGTATTTGAACTACAATATTTGCTTTTTTTTTTGTTTGTTTGCAGCGCAACCAAAATGGGTTTGGGGCTTACTTAAAAACATACTAAAAATACCATTTTTTTGATTTTGTCCAAAATATATTGGGGCAAGCAGAAATCAGCTGTTTTTTATTTTTATTTTTGTTTTTTGTTTATGTTAAAAAAGCAAAATATTTTTATATAGAAAAATTATGCATTAGACATTGTTTTAGTGGTATTTCAATTTACTTGCATGGTTAACTTTCAAATGTAACCGGTTTGGAGTTCATCGATTGCACGGTTTCAATGTAAATAGCGGACATAGAAAAATTTTTACAATTTTATATATTTATAGATATTCCTCTTGTCCGTTTGTCCTTTAGTCTGTCTGTCTGTCTGTCCTATTGTCCATCTGTCCTCTTGTCCGTCTGTCCTCTTGTCCGTCTATCCTCTTGTCCATCTGTCCTCCCGTCTGTCCTCTTGTCCATCTATCCTCTTGCCCGTCTGTCCTTTTGTCCGTCTATACTCCGTCTGTCCTATTGTCCATCTGCCCTTCTTGTCCGTCTGTTCTATTGTCCGTCTGTCCTCTTGTCCGTCTGTCCTTTTGTCCGTCTGCCCTATTGTCCGTCTGTCCTCTGGTCCGTCTGTCCTCTTGTCCGTCTGTCCTCTTGTTCGTCTGTCCGTCTGTCCTTTTTTTCATCTGTCTGTCTGACCTCTTGTCCATCTGCCTTCTTGTCCGTCTGTCATTTTTGTCCGTCTGACCTCTTGTCCGTCTGTCCTCTTGTCCGTCTGTCCTCTGGTCCATCTGTCCTCTGGTCCGTCTGTCCTCTTGTCCTCTGGTCCGTCTGTCCTCTTGTCCATCTGTTCGCTTGTCCCTCTATCTTCTTTACGTTTGCTGCCTTTTCTGCCCCCCTCCTGCTCGACTATTTTCTTGTCCGTCTATCCCTTTGTCCGTCTACATATCGCCCATTATATCTGTCTGTCTTATTTGTACTACAGATACCGTTTGTCCCTTTGGCTTTCCAACCTTTTCTAGACTTTCTGTCTAAAATAAACTCTAATGTGATGTTAGTTAACACAACTGTGTCTTGATTACTAAATAATATTATGATAACAGAAACTATTAACAATTTCCTTTAATTTTCAATCAATTTTAATGTTTTCCATTTTGTACATACTCTGTGCTTTTAATTAAAATAAAAATTTATTATAATAAAATTAAATGCCAAATCGAAGTTTCATATTTACAAATATTCCAAGGCAAATATTTTTCTTTAATTTAAATTAATTGTTTGCATTAATTTAAAAATAAGAATTTACAACTAAATCACATGGGGCATGCATAATTTATATGCAAGATTTTTGAAAAAGCAATTTCAATCTTCAATTAAACTAAATCTAAATGATTATCTAAGCGCATTTTCAAGTTGCTACAAGCAATTTTTCACCGCACACACATAGTTAATTAGAAAACTGTCAAGTTGCACAGATACAACTAAATTTAGACATAGAAAATGCCAAAGTTGCATTTAGCACACACTTGAGCAGCAGCGGCGTACAGCTGAAAAGTATGCTCCTTCTTTTTTTTTTTTTTTTTTCTTTGTCAATACACAAAGCTCAAAGCAACAATCCAAAGTTTCGAAATAGATTAAATTTTCGGCAGAATTTCGATAGAAATTCAAGCACTAAACTAGAAGAGTGTACGTGTATCCCAATACGGTAGCTTATCTTCATGAAAAGTGCAACGTAAACTAAAGATAGTACGTATGCCGAACACAATGCAAGCCACAATCTAAAAGTAAAGTAAGAAAAAGTTTAATAAAAAAGGACTTGGCTAAATAAATAAAAAGAAAGCAAACACACAAAAAAAAATATACAAAAGAAAAGAAGTAAAACTAAAAATGGCTAAATTGAGTGCACACAAAAACCCCATTTAGAGCAACATAAGTGTAGTTTCCTGTGCAACAAAAAAAAAAAAAATAAATTTAAAGCAAAAGAGTAAAGAGGGGGAGAGAGAGAGAGAAGGAGTGCAGCAGGAAATAGTAAAGAAAATGGCAGCAAGCATGCTGTATGCACAAACTCAATGGCGTTGCATGGCAAAGCATGCAGGCAAATGGCGGTTTGCGAATGGACTAACACACACACACACACACAAAAACATATAAACTTATACATACACAAAACATAGGCGCGACGAAGTGCATTGAGGCATATGCTGTTGGCGGAAAGTGGTTGTTGTTATTGTAGTTTTGTTTCCTTTGCTTCATCGTCGTCATCGTCGTCATCGTCGTCGTCGTTGTCGTCGTCAGTTTTGGCTTTGAGCAGAATGAGCGGAAGTGCAGCATGCACCAAACTGTAATCTAAGTGAATCACTGCACAGTGGTATGAAATGTTATATTGCATGGAAAAATATACTAAATTTTTTTTTCTGTTTCAAAGCAGTCATCAAAAATTATTTTAAATACGTTGTTTGTAACTGGTGAAATCACTGACTACTGGTGGTCAGTGCATTCACCAATCCATTATTTATTAAAAAAAAAAATTATATCTGATTTATTGTAATTTTTTCGGAAAAATTTCACAAGCGTAAAGTCCTGCCATAATTTTTTTATTATAAAATATATTTTTTCCACTATGTTGCTTTTATCCTTTCGTGCCTATTTCATCATACAATTGCACAATTTAGCAGCAAACATTTTGCCTGTTTGAGCAATTTTTTGTTTGTTTTTTTTTTCATTTACACAAACCCCCTCTTCTTTTTTTTTTTTTGTTGAATTATTTTTGTTTTGTCACGGCAGGCTTTGTAGCAACAGGATATTCTGTGGCTTGTATTAAATTTATTTCTAGATATACAATTTTTGTTTTTGTTTTTTTTTTTGTTAATTTTTTTTTGTCGCTTTGTTACATGCATTTTTTTTTGCTGTTATGATAGCGCAGCGCACATTGTTAAATGCAGACAACGGAAAATGTCAACTTCTTGTTTGCCCTCTGAAGCAGCCTTAGGGTTAAGCTCTACAACTGTTGCAACTGTTGTGTAATAAGCACACAGACGGCATGTTAAATGAAGTAGCTGCATACATAACATACAAACTTATTTGTGCAAGGATCAAATGGTAAAATGATAAAATAGAATATCATTTCTATGATTGGCTTTTGTTTAGTGAATGAAATAAATGGAATATTCTTTGTTTGTTTGTTTGGTTTTGTGATATGATATGGATTTAAGATTTAATAGAGTTTTTTCTTTATCAATTTTAAAATAAATTATTGATTGTTTCTTTATTAAAATTGAAAAGATGAATATGTCTATCAAGAATAAAAATAGTTTAAGGTTGCTAAATATACTTAGACCATTCTTTAAATACTTTATAAACGCGTTTAACTAAAACAGACTTTACACAATGCACTGAAAGAAAAGCGAAAATTAAAAAAAACGTGCTACTCCATGCTAAGAAAAGGAAAACGCAAGTTTTCAGGAGTGCATCGAATCGTTTCAAAAAAATGCACGAACGTTTTTGTAAAAAAAAAGTTCGTTAGGCTTCGTTCGTTCGTTTTTTTTTTTTTTTTTTAATTTTTCGTTTTTATTTGAGTTTTTAGATACTCATTTCACTTTATATTGAATCTCAAAACTTAAGAGTGTTCAAGTTCTTCAAAGACTGAAATGAAAATAACAAATTAGTTTATACTTTAATTTTAGAGATGAGGAATGGGCTGGGCTATTGTCATAGCCCATCGTAGCCATTTTGTTTCTTGGTGTTCGTGGGTTTCATGTTTGAAAAATCCGTGGCCCAAAAAAATACGAAAGACAAATAAAATAAAAACAAAATTTTATTTATTCCATTTTTTCTTACGATTTATATATTATATGACTTCTCGTCTAATTGTGCAGCGATTTTTTAAAAAATATTTATTAACAAACGAATTTTTTTTATTATTTGAGCGATGAACCCGGAATTTGAGCTAGAATATTCAAAGCGAATGACATGGCAATAACCTACTAAGCTAATGTGAAAATGGTTAAAAAAGTATTTACTTAATTAAATTTTTTCAAAATGTTTATAAAAAAGATTTTTGTTGGGTCATGCTGGGGTCTGTGCTTTTCAATAGTTCGTGTCGAGCTCGGCTGGGCTAACACGGCCCATCACCAGCTCTAGTTACAAGAAAATACTTCGCAGTATGTAAAGTTCAAATAATTTGGTTCAAATTTTAATATAAATAAATAAGAATAAGAATTTTTAAATATCTAGGAATTTTTATGCAGTAGAATGGGGAAGTGTCATGTAATGAATACAGTAGAAAGTTTAAGCTGTCATTGAGGGGGGCCGTATTTGGGTAATTTTTAGCACAATGTCTTGCAAGTCCAAGTTCAATCACCGTATATGTCTTCATCCCTCTTCATTTTGGAACGCCAGACTAATTTTAAAGAAGTGAGTTCCAATGATTTAATATGCCTGTAAAGTATTCCAAACTGCTATTATTTTATATATTTTTATGTATTTATTCTTTACTTTTTAAATAAAAGCCTGATCTCTTAACGGAATAAATAACGAAATAAGAATATAGCCGGGTAAGCAAGAGGGAACTGTTCGCAGCGGTTATTAATAACTGTAAATGAGGCTCGATAGACCTTTACCAGAGAAATTTTACTGCGTACTATCATCCCTATATCAGACATTTTAACGATCTTGTGTGTAATGGCTAATTTGATTTTCAATTTTATTTTTTTCTGCTCCCAGAGTTGATATTTTGGAAATAATTTATATTTTTTTGACCGTTAATATTTAAATATGAGAATATTTGGAATATTTTTTGTCGCAATTTCTATGAAAACATTTAATTTTTTTTTTAATTAAAAAATTTTTTTTTTGAACTAAAGATTTTTTTATAGAATAAAAATCTGATCATGTATTTTCAGATTTTTAATATGTAAGAGGTAGAGAAAAAATTTTTTAATTACATAGCGCAACATATAAGTGCAAAAGAAATAGCAATACATATGTCGGCTGATGACTGCTGCCATCTGTTGGCCACTATTGAATTTGAAAGTATAATTTTTCTACATTTTCCCGAAACCTGAGGTGGTCTTCACCTATAGCATAGCTAATAAAACTTATATACTCTTTTAAAGTACGGGCACAGTGTATAAAAATAGTATCAAAAACAAATTCTCAACTCGAAATTACATAATAAAATGCAGAAGAACATGTTTTTTCTTCAATATTATTTGGCCATTCTTTGCACGTATGTATTTTTCTATTTTTAAGAAAAGAGTCTTAATGATACTAATTAATTTACCTAAAGAAAACTACTGCAGAGCACAAATCATTTGAAGTAATTTTTTTTTTTTTTTCTTTTTCTTAAAAATAACTACAATCTATAAAGCTTCTTTCTAGGTCAGTAAAATATATACTTAGAAAAAAATATAAAGATAGTAGACAGCAAAGTTAAAACTAACAACAATAAAAGCTACAACATAATCAATACTAGAAACGTATATACTATATTTATACATAGTATTAAAATAACAACAAGAAGACATTTGTATAGATGAACAAGAATGACTCGTAAGTTGTGTTGCCAAATAGCATGAACTCATGTCCAAATGTGCTCGAATTTAGTTGGCGTTTAATTTTATTGCGACGAAATAGAAATGGAAAATGAAATAAGCAAAAAAAAAACTGCGTCTAAAAGCACTAAAACTAAAGTTATGTGTCTAGAATGTATACAGGCATCAAATTCACAACTATGAATGCCTTTGAATGTGTGCGTAAACAAATGAGTGAATGAATGAATGAATGAAGAATGATTGAACAAAAGAAAAAATGAAAACGATAAAGTAAATGTAAAAAAAAAAGAAAGTAAATATTTGACTAAAAATGACTAAAAAGGCAAAGCGCAATAAATGACAGCAGAAAAGCATTTATAAGCGAAAAGAACTTGCCGCAACAGGACAATGACGACGACAACAAGTCGTCGTCATCGTCATCGTCGATGAATTGTGTGCGTGAACAATATTTTCTTGAATAATAATGATGATGATGAAGATGAGTCAAAACAGCGGTGTCCAATAAAGCACTGACAAATGAAAAGGCAAAAAAAACAAGAAATTCAAAGCATAAAAAGATTTTTTTTATTTAAGATTGACCAACGCAAAGAGTCATTTAAAGAAGTCTTTTTTTTTTTTTTTTGGCGCTCATTTAGAACATAAAAATGCTTTTTTTTTTCCTGCGCGATTCTTAAATAAAGAACAGCAAAAAAGGATGTTGTCGCTGTGGTTGCTATTTTCATGTCAATTTTACATTAATGACTGCGGCAAGTCTAGCATACATATACACACACACATACATATTTGTATACTGAACAAGGATAATAAAAGAAGAAAAGTAGTATTAGAAGAAAAAAAAATGAGGAAAACATTTTTATGTCATTTGAAACCAAATTTTTATGCGTTACATACAAATGTGTTTTGGAGTTAAGAATATGTTTTTTTTTTTTGTGCTACAGAAGGCTTTAATTTCTTAAATTTAGGTAGCATTTATTTATTTGGTAATTGGAAGGGGAGTCGAACTAGCTACATATGTCCGTATGTCCGTCCGTCTGTCATGTTGTCTACCGTATGAAAACGATTATTTCGTAGACAATGAGAGATAGAGCTCCCATATTTGAAACTTAAATTCTCCTGAGCCGTCAAGTGTGCACTTGCCACTTTTAAGGGTATCCCCCATACAAATTTACCCCAAAATTGTGGGTTTTTATATAAAAATGTCATTGTTTTTTATTTTACAAAGTTTTAATTAGGTATAAATTATGTCTATGATAGTCCCAAGGAAATATTTTAAAATAGGTGGGACCAAACAAATGTTATGTATAGCCCCCATATAAATATAACCTTTTTTTAGGTTTTTTATGAAAATCCAATACAGTGAGGTTGGTAGTAAGCTAGGACTTAATTGAAGGTACTTGAAGATTGAGTCGATTATTCTCGACTTCGGCGTTCTTTCTTGTTTTTTTTTTTTTTTTGGGAATGAGCTAGAACATGTAAAATGTAGCTCAAAGGTAGAGCGTTTTACATTGCATTTAAATTGCCCTAGGTTCAATTTACAGCATGTTCAGTTTTAAATTTTTTTTTTCCCAAAAAATGTTGGTGATTGTTTTCGGTAGTTCTTTCTATTGCAGCCTAATGTCTGATTCAATTTTCACTCAAAGCACTTAAAGAACATAAATTTTGTTAGGTAAACTTTTTCACGTGTAGCCCCTCAGTTGCCTTATTTAAAATTTTTAAGAATTGATTTCTATAAAGATACTTTTTCCGTTCCTAAATGATTCAGAAAGAACACAAGCACCCCCCAAAAAAATTTCTCTCTTTTGGGAGGAAAAACTCGATTAATATCCGATCGATAGATTAATCGAACGAAACGTTTAACTTCGGTCGGATATAACCGAAATTTTAAAATCTTTTTTTTTTTTCGTTTTCATAATCGTTTCATTCGATTCGATTCGGCTATATCGTTTGCTCTTTTTTTTTTTTTTTTTAACCGGCTTTATAGCGTCAACGTCCGGTTATTGCGACGAAAACTCGATGACTTGGTTGGTCCCCATACAAACTTATATGAAAGGGCCTCCGCTTAGTACGTTTCCGCTTTTAGCGACAAACCGCTTATACCGACGAGATTTTTCACAATTCAACCGGATATTGCGACGTTCCGAAAAAAAATACAGCGAAATAATGCCAATAAATTTAAGCATCAAACGACGCTGTTAGAAATGTATGTATTTATCAGTGATCGGCACCCTTGCTTGTGTGCGTAGCAGCGACACCAAGGTTCTTACACTCTTACTACTCTCTCTTAGTTTTAGCTGTCGCCTGACCTTAAATATACCTTGTCCTTAGTAACGCTGCTAGAGAGAGAGTAGAAGTGCAATGCCGACGTCACACAAATGTTTACAGCGTGCGTGTGCAGACCTCATAGCCTATTCCATGAGATGTACCGTTATATTTCTAGTTTTCTCCGCTTTTTTTGAAGTAAAACTGAATGTGTAAATTTACCAAATGTGAAGTAATGCGCGAAATGCGCAATAATGAGCTCATTCAGTTTAAGCTCGACACATGTGCATTACACCCGCAAAATGTCTTTAAAACGAAAGTGCTTTTCCGTTGAAGAAAAAATGCAAATTATTCGGCGCTTGGAAGCCGGTGAGCGCAACATTACTCTGGCAAAAGAATTCTGCGTTTGCCACATAACAATTGCCACAATTAAAAAAAAATAAGGAAAAAATTAAAGCTTTATTTAATAGTAATGTCTTAAAGCCAAAACGCGTCAGAGCGTCAATTCAAGATCAAGTCGATAAAGCATTGTTACAATGGTTTATAATGCAACACAGTCGGGAAATCCCATTAAGCGGTCCACTGCTTCAGGAAAAAGCACATTTTTTTGCAAATTAAAAATTTTAATTGTTCTGTTAGTTGGATAAGCCGCTTTAAGGTCAGGCATAATATCGTAGCCGGTACAGTCAGAGGAGAATCTTTGTCTGTACAAAAAAAGCGATGTAAGCGAGTGGCTTACAAAGGTTTGGCCTACACTACGTAAGGGTTTCAACGATGAGGAAATTTTTAATGTCGACGAAACTGGACTGCTCTACAAATTAACTTCAGACAAAACATTAAACAGACAAAACATTAAACAATTACAGGACAGCGACGATAACGTCGAAGATCAAAATGAAGATGTGTTAGCACCTAGCGTCTTGGAGGCATTCAAGGCTGCAGAAATTCTGAAGAGATTTGTCCATTCAAATTTTAATGAGAGAGCTTAACGCACAGCGTGTCTCGTTTAAATAATACTGTGTGCGACTGTTTTTATATGTCAAAAACTACTGCTAAGCAATCAAAAATCACTGATTATTTAAATTAAGAATAAAAAGAAAAAACCACATATAGAAATTAATCTTGTTATATTATGCTTATGAACATGCATATATGTATACGACTTATTATGAAGAGCCCATGTTATTGAATTAAATTTATTAAATTTTTTGTTTTAATTAAAAAATTAATTTGTTTTATTTTAAAACCTATTATGAACATGGCAACCATAAAATAAACAAAAAAAAAAAATTTTTTTTGCTCCTTTCGGTTAGAGCGTCTTCCGGGTATAACGACGTAAAATCGTCGGTCCCTTGAAAGTCGTTATAACCGGATTT
>JAEIFJ010002661.1:0-99337 GCA_018903435.1 Leucophenga varia
GATCAATGGAAACATACAATTATTGCCAGTGCAATTTGAGATCCAACTTAAAAGAGCAATATGTACCAGTCCAACTGCAGTTTTAGGTGTTATCCTTCTACTTAATAAAATGAAACTCAGTGCAATCGTGCAGAATTGTCAAAAAGCTTCTTACTTATAGATTCGATTTCTATAAAATTTCATTGAATAGTCAAATTTTGGTTTTTTTTTTTTTTTCAAAGTCACGTTTTTTGACCTTTTGAGTCACTTTTCTCCGGTTTTACTGAACCGATTTTAATGAAACAAAAGTTCAATCGACGCAGAATTGCATCAACACTTTCGTCAGAATCTCAATCATAATTTTAACAACTTTTTTTGCTATTTTTTTTTACACGAAAACCAAAAAAAACTATGGACAAAAAACATTTTTTTTTTAATGGCCGCCATTTTGTCAAAAGAAAAATCGGAAAATTTTTTCTCGAGGTTTAATCGAGAATTACATCTACTGATTATCATCCCATTTTTACTTTTTCATTTCGGACAACTCCGCCAAGCCCCACATTTTTTTTATCCACGAACTTTGAAGTCAGAGAACTTATTACAGCCCTCGAAATGTTTTTTTACTTTTTTTTTAATAAACAGCCTAAAAAATGTTTTTACTTTTTTTTATCAAAATAACTCCAATCAAATATGTGTTTCCCTTTTCAAATGTGATTTTTTTATAATGGTTCAAAAACAGCCAGGTCGGACCGCCTTAAAAGCATTTTCTGTCAATATTTTTCATGGGTCGATCGCGGAAAAAGCGCTAAGTCGTGGTGGTTTTTTAGGCTTTTTTTCTCTGTGGTGGTGTCCTGTCTTTAGGCGTTTTTTTAGATTCATAAAAAAATTGGAATATTAAAAAATATAGACTAGACTAATCAGACTAGACTGGTCATTGGTTGACCTTCAGTGGTTTCCAATATCACTCGAAAAAATTTGGACGTACGAATCTGCACAATTGTTAAAAAGAATTTTCAGTTTGCATAGAAAACTCATTGTTTGTCTGACATGTCTCAACTCATATCTGGTGTCTCAATTTTCCTTAATCAAAACTGTTTTTTTGCCTCAAAACCATTCAATTTGCTTAAAATAATATTTTGATTTTTTTTTATCTATCGGTATTGTGGCGGATTTTGGAGCACCTAAAATGTAATGATATGATATGACTGCATACCCACAATTAAGAAAACATGGAAGCGAAGACTTTACAGAGGAAAAAATGAAAGACAGGTGGCAGAAAATGTGAATAAAGGCTAACAAAAGAGTTAAAGATTTAACCAAAGTTTCATCTGGACTCCGAGCTCATTATATATACATCCCTATTCGTAGGGAACGGTTGCGCATTGGAGATTGCACGGTTTGAAATCAATTGCAGTTACAATTCGCAGTTACTATTCCCTGGCAGTGCCCCAGATCGCAAGTCCTAGCTAAGAAGGCCGTGTAGTCGGCGTATGTGGCAGTTAGCAGTCCAGTATTAGGAATCGTTGGCATGTCAAGTGCTCTGACAGCATACATGTTTTATTGCACTTAGATTAGTATGATAGACTTGTTGTCCAAAGATATGAACGGGGGTGCCCGTCGACAGATATTCCAGTTGACTGGAATGCAACTAACCAAACGGTGGTAAAGTGAAGTGGGATATAAGATACCTTGAGCATGACTTGACCCAGGAAGAGTCCAAGAAATTAATATAAGACATAAGATGGTCGAATCTATCTTTAAATGGCAATCAGCAAGTCGTTGGGGTAAAGGGAACCATTATGGATAATGAATAAGGGATGGGGATTGCAGACATTAACATGAGTGTGTTAATGTCTCCCATAAGGATGATCGAGCGGGTGAAGCCTTTGAGCCTTCTAATGCACGACCTCAGGGCTGCTCCAACACAGGCCATTCGCGTTCCATAGTACAATATGGAGACTTATTTGCATACTTTCGTCATTAATGACGTGAATAATTGTATCATGACTGTAAATTGATCGAGCATTTTTTCAATCATGGATTCCAGTCGGTCCAGTCTGGGATTTAGTTGACATATAACTGAGGGCGACGCTGTTGGTTGCTGGAGCCGTGTCCATGTGATCGTCCTTACTTATATATATATATATGTATTAGAGGCCTGCATAAATGTACTCATTTCTAGCTCAGCAGATCTGTACAGTAGTGTAGTGTTCTCAAAACTACTGCACTCATTGTTATCTGTGCAGTATATTTCTTAAGCCAGAAGAAGATAGCACAACATTTTTACTATTCTCACAAAGAATGAGTACAGTAAGAGGCTGCACTCTTTTTAAGTGAATGCTATATTTGTCCTCTTTTGACACGCTGTACACCAAGCGTAATTATGAGAACAGTTTGTGTGTGTTATTATACAACTGTTCAGATGAGTTCAGTAGTTGCCTACCTTGATAATTTCACAATCTTTATTTTAAATTGAATTTTGTGTTGATTTTCATTTTATGTTCGCCTGGTATCCCGTTTTAATAAAACGCTAAATTCTTGGTCCATTTCATTATATGTAATATGAAACATAGCCTATATCACTCGGGAATAGTGTAGCTTGCCAACGGTGAAAGAATTTTTAAATTGGTCCAGTCATGAAGTTTCGCTCATGTCGTCTAATAAATATTTAAAAATTTATCTCTGTACAGTAAGTAAATTGCACACCTAAACATTGTACAGTGAATCAGCCGCACCCAAATTTATTGTACTCATCATATGCTGGTCAACATCAGAGTGAGTGAGAACACTATCTGTCAATACAGGCAATATTAGCACCATTCACTTGCACTGTATTTTATCTGTGCAGTAAAAATATGTACAACTTTTAGAATGAATCATTCATTTGCCCTTTGAATGCATTCATGCAGATGTCTTTTATGTACTTTTGAATCATGTTGCAATTTTATCAGTTTCTGAATTTGTATTCTGTCTCTTTCTATCTCTTTGTCAGCATTCTATCGGCTGATTTGACATATTAGAGGGAGAAGCGAGTAAGAATCAGAGAGAATAATCAACCCATTCAAAGCTTAGTTTCCAAATATCAACTCAATATCTTTAAAACTTATCAAATCAACCCTGCATAAATAACACTGCAATCGAGTTTGTACGACTTGCGTATACCCAGTAATAAATTTTTATACAGTATTTACCTTAAGTTATTTCGTACTGTAGTTCCATTGTTTTTGTAATGCGTTTTTCTCGGAAAGTTTCAAAGATATTGACCCGAAACTTAAGCTTTTTGTGCTCCTAGGCAGTTTGTATGTCAGAACCAAGGTCCCACGCTCATTTGTAGATATAGCCCCCATAACCATAACCATACCATAAATGCCTGACGTAGTGCCTGGGCCGTACCCGCAAGGCAAGCAAGTGGTCAGAGCGAACGTGAAGACACACAAAGGTCATCACAAGTTCCCCATCATTAGCACAGAGTATAGTGGTAACATAGTAGGCCCTCTAATGGAGATTAGACGGGAACTGCGACTCTGGGGGAGTCTATTGTACCCAAGCCTGGCAATAATAACTGGTTAAGTTATGGACCGAGAATGCTCTCTGCCTCTTTAATAAGCAGAAGAGTATCTCTAATCGGGGCGACCCTGATTTGCTCGGTAGTAATGAAACAGCGATTAAACAGGGTGAATCTGTAACGGGCCAAAGCTGGACATTCACATAGAATGTGTATACTAGTTTCGTCATCCTCCATGCAGAGTCTGCACTCTGGCTCTGGGGACAGACCAATTTTGTGTAGGTGATACCTCAGTCTGTTATGACCCGTGAGGTAGCCAGTTAGCAGCCTGAGGTCATGACGACCGAGGTGTACGATATTTTTGGGCAGATAGGGCGAGCCAATTATTTAGCTTGCCGCAGGCCGGGTACTGAACCCAGTATTGTCGAAGAGATTCTGAGGAGAACCTATCGATTAAGCGTATGGCAGAGGCCCAGCTGAGCCCACAGAAAGGCTCCGGGCCAATAAAGGGAGAGGAGGAGCCGTCAATACCCCTGTGTCCAGGGACCCAGCAGATAGTGACTTTTACGACGCTGAGAAAGGAGCTGTAGTGCGTCATAGCACTGGAGCACTAACTTGGATGAGGAAGGTCCAGGACGTTAGTGCTTTGATAGCAGCTTTGGCTATCAGAAAAAATGTGTAATGTTGGCCCCCCTAGGACTGTGAGTCAGACCCCATATAAACTTACCATTTTTTTCGATTTTTTTCTCTGAAAATAGTTATTATTTATGAATGTATTTACTACAAATCGGGTAAAAACATTTCTAATCCAAAATGCATCCATCCAATATCAGAAGAAAGGTGCCACGTCCATACAAACCAAGCGCCCATTTTTCAGATTTTATATAAAAATAGTTCTTAATTATGGATATGTTCACTCCAATCTGTGTTAAATCACTTCTACTGTTATCCTATGTCTATGCTACCGATATGACAAGAATTGAGCCACTATAACATAACATATAGACACCATACAAACTCACCTTTCGTTTTTTTCCTTTTTCAAGAAAATGATTAAAGTTTCGTGTGGCGGGTATTTGAGCTTCGGTGCTACCGAAGTTAACGTTTTTCCTTGTTTATACTATTTTTGCCAGTGAAGGCTTTTAAAATAATTAAATTTTCATTTTCTCTTTATTTGTGGTAGTTTTTCTTCATATATTTTCATTTTGATCAGATTTTTAATGGTGCCCACAACCAGGCACAACATTTTGTTCCACCAAAAATATTTACTTTAACAAAATTTGAATAAATTTTTTTAAATTTAAGATATTTACTTGCTTCCTACACTAAAAGTTAGCTATCGACAGGTACACATATGCATTTGATCAAAAGTTACGAACTAAAACCATAAGGGTGCCCACAACCGTTATATGTACAAACATATTAGAGGGAATGAATAACTCCAGTACTTTTCTTTTATCTTAGTCTTACACCACATAAAAATTCTTAATGGGAGTGTTGTGAAAACTTTAAAGCTGTACAATATCTAAAAAAAAAAAAAAAAAAAAAATATTGCCCATTTGACAAAACAAATTAAAAAGATTGCAAAAAAAAATCTTCAATATTGAAAACTAATAAAAAAAACCCCATTTTCATCTCAAAATTGGTTAAGACAAAAAAAAAAGAAATGCTTACAACGTCAATTTAATCAAATCGCGAACAATCAACTTGGGAATTGAATCGTTTTGTCTTTTACAAGCCAAACATGTATGCGCGAATAGGCCATTTGCTGCACACCTTTTCTGTCCAGTCCATCTGTCTGTCTGTCCGTCTGTCTGAGCAACAATGAATATTTTTTTTGTTGTTGTAACACTTTTCATATTTGCCAGTGATTTGATTTGGCAGCATATCGCTGCTATTTTACGCTTTCGTAAATTTCTTTTTTTTATCTTTTTGAGAAGTGTGTGTGTGTGTGTGTGTACGGTGTAATACGAGTTCATTTCAGAACTGCTGCCAATTCGTGAACGGCACTCAAATGAATTGGCATTTTTTTCCATATACGAAAAAAAAAAAATGACGAAACGTATTTAACTTTACGCTTCATTGCATTGCCAGCGCGCTTGGCTGCTGCCAATCTCGCGTGTGATAACTTCAAACCACATAAAACCCTTCCCACTTACTCCCGCTATGGGAATTTGTGCCATAGTAATCACATTTAATATGAAAACGCACTGCAGAAGTGTACAAATGTTGCTAATAAAAATTTATAGCGTTTTAATATTTTTTCATATTTTTTTTTTTATTTCTGCAGCTATGATTTTTAGAACTTTTTTCAAATGCGTACGTGCTGCTGCTAAATTTTTTGTCGTACTGTCGACCACTAATTGACCAAACGGAAGTCTGTGTAGACTGCAAAATTTTATTTAAATAAACATGCGCTACTAAGTGACTTTGACCACACACATGCACTGACAGACAGACAGACAGACAGACGGACGTACAAATGGAGTATTTTCTAACAAACCATTTTAACCCAAAACAGGACACATTGTAGACGACGCCGCTGCTTGCTGCTTAAAGTTTGTGAGCACATTTAACAACACTTCCGGTTCATCAACATAATTTTTTTGCTTTCTTTTTTATCTTTCGAAAATTTCTCACTCTTTGGCATACTCGTATAAACTCATTTATCAACTCTTTCCGGTTTTTATATAAAATTTTTGTAATTTTTATTAAGGTATGCGTGCATTTGTACACCGCAAAGGAATGCTACACTCTTCCGTTTTGCTTTAATGCACAAACTCCATTTTAGTTTTTATGTATGTATTTGTATTTCATACTTCCGGTCTCTCTGCACGCCATTATTGCATTTTTATGTTGTGTCCGTACGAACACACATATTCCGTCTAGTCATGCTGCGTCCTCCTTCTGGACACGTGCTGCACGCATTCATAAGCAATTTAACTTTGGTCCGATGATGATGATGACAACTCTACATGAGATCCTTTCAGCTTCGACGACTACTTTGCTGTAGTTCACAGTAGTTACTTTAGCTTGTTTAACTTTTATTTGTTTTAAATGTGCAGTTTTTTTTTTCTGTCTTCCTTTCAGGCATTTTTCGTGTGCACTGTTTTGCTACTTCGTATTGCATTCTTATGCAAACAGCAACCGGAAGTGGCACTCATTTTGTTTGTTTAAGTGTATTTGATTGTATGAGTTTATGTTTGCCTCTCTGCGTGCGTATGTGTGTGTGTGTGTAGATGCGTGTTGACTTTTTACGTATGAGTGCATTTTGCGTTTCTAGTATAAAAGAGCAAAGTGTCCTCAGATACTCAGATACTCGTACACACTTGTATGCATGAGTTAGAGTGCGTGTTCTATTTGTGCATTTGTGTTTGCATTAGCGGTTGACTTTTGTTTACTTTAGCAAATGCTGCTATGTAGTAGTAACTGAAGAAGTGTGAGTGTGTGTGTGTGTATGTGTTTGTGAGTTGCAATTCAAACACTTTTTATGTCAATTTAAAGTGGCTTTTTACATCTGAATAGTCATAAATTCGTTGAAGTACTCATAAAGACTCAAACTTTGACATAAGATACTGCTTATATTCGTTCAATATAAGGTTGGTAAACTCCAACCAACGTTCCAAAAAGCTAATCATCTGGTACTAATTTCGCAGACATGCTTATATGGAACGCGTAGTTCAATCTTTAGTGAAGAGGAAGGCCTAACTAAAACCTTGTCTGCCAGGCCTGATTATTTACGCAACTTGGAGCACTTTGAAATTCCCGCGATTTTTGGGCAGTCACCATGATACTCCCAAAGTGTTCGAGTCCATTCGAGCCATTGACTTCTGGCAGTCTTTGTTACCACACTTACGATTATGAACAGACATCGTACTATAATGTACTGTAAGATTGGGTATCATCTATAATCTTCCAAGAAATATTTTTAAAGAAAATTCTCACGGTTTCAGGTACAACTGCTAGTTTTATGATCAGTTTTATTTGTATTCCAGGTAAGAGGCATTAGAATTCCAAAAAATATTTAAAAGTCATATTTCAAGGATCGTAGCTGTATTAAAAAACTTGTTCATTCGTTGTTCTTTACTTTTACTACAGTACAAAAAATTGAATTAACGGTTTTTTTATTTTACACAAGCAAGTGGCTTTTCGCAGTACATTATCGAAAAGCCAGACTATATTTTTTTACGCTGCATTAGTTTGTAATGTCGTTACTCATCTTAGAATTAATAAGCAGTAGTCTCAACTCTAAGAACGGTGCAACGATACATGAAAGGTACTGTGCCAATTTCCACAACTTGTAATCTACTCTTCATTGTTTGAATTCCTATTTATTATAGCTAGGTAGGTTACACTGGAGCTCAGAAGTTATTTTAGTTTCTGTTGTATATCTAGAAGTGCTAAAAGCCAGAACCTCCAGCGATACGAGTCGTTGTGTACCAAAATATTTAAATCATGTCTTAGGACTAGCTGGACAGCTGCAAATGAGGAATTCCAGAATCTACTGAATGCTCCTCAGATTTTCTGTCGCCATCTCGTTGACATTTTATATCCTGATAGAGGGGGTATTCAAAAAAAATATGTACCTTTTTAAGATGACTTAGGGATTCTACTGCTTTACCGCTCGTCAGGATATTTCTGTAACAGATGGTGATCGACAGTAATGGTTTTATACCTAGCTGAATTTCCGTACTGCGAATACCTCTATCTATATAATCCGACAGTGGCCCGATAGCCTTATATTTGTCTTAGTGCAAAATATAGCTAATCCTATATGCGAAACGATTTTAGTCAAATGCATCCTATGCAGTCCTTTATCAGCCTTCTCGTGTGAGGGTCAAGTAGAGTTTGAGAATCATATAGTAGTCTGTGCTTCAATTAAAGTCCTTGTCCGTTTTACTGTACGCATGGGCACGTTGCATACTCTTTTGAGCGATCATACGAGCTTTATATCCAATTATGACGCTTCTGTGTGGTTGGGAGTAAACTTTGTGGTTTTAACTTATTATCTCAGAGTTTTTTAAACTTGACTTGATTTAAACGTGCGTACTACTATCAGCACGTCTCTCCAACAGTCTGATAAAAATAGTTTAAGCTACATTTTATAATTATTATTATTATTAATATTCGGACATGATTACTGCGACCTCAAATATTTATTGAATTCCCTTCTGATTAGATAACCTACTATCTACGAGGTGTGTTCGAAAAGTATCGAATATTTTGTGTTTTTATACCTGTTACACTAGTGTAAACAGGTATATTCAGTTTGTCGGAAAGTTTGTAACGCATTAAAGGAGGTATGTAGACCCTATAAAGTATATATATTCTTGATCACCTCGACGAGACGAATCGATTTAGCCATGTCCGTCTGTCTGTCCGTCTGTCCGTCCGTCAGTCTGTCCGTCTGTCTGTGTGTTGCTGCGCGATTTATTCGCTCAGTTTTAAAGATATTGGGCTGAAATTTTAAACTTAAGCTTTTCTAGGTCCTGTGTAGTTTCTATGTTAAAATCAATGTGCCACGCCCACTTTTAGGTATAGCTCCCATACAAAAGTACAACATGTTTTCAAGTTCTTATATGAAAAAAATGTATTTATAAAGCGAATGGCTTCAAATATGGTTAAAATGTTTCTTATACCATGCCAAATCTTCAGTTTAAAATTGGTCCAAATCGGACCGCGAATTCCTAAATTTTTAAGAGTATATTTAATTTGTTTAGTATTTTGAAATAAAATTTAATACAAATGCTGCACACGAAGGTCTATCAACGTCAAATGATGTGTAACAGGTATATAAACTTCGGTCCAACCGAAGTTAACTTTTTTCTTGTTTTTTTTAAATTATTTATTTATTCATAAATATCTATTTTGTCCCCCTTTAAAGTAATCCCCTCCCGATAAAATACACCTATGCCAACGTTTTTTCAATCCTCGTAACATGCCAAATAGTCCCTTTCCGGTACAGCCATCAGCGCCTTCTTCGATTTAGCTTTAATCTCCTCAATCGACTCGAAACGCGTTCCCGGAGTGGTCTCTTGAGTTTTGGGAATAGCCAGAAGTCACACGGAGCCAAATCATGCGAATACGGTGGTTGCGGAACGATATTGGTTGGATTTTTGGCAAAAAAGTCACGAAAAATCAGTGCAGTTTAAAAAACAAGGAAAAACGTTAACTTCGGTGGAACCGAAGCTGAAATACATAACCAAGACGCCACTGGTTTTGACCCTGGATGACAAAAGAAATGTTTTTACCCAATTGGGAGCGAGTACATTCATAAATAATTACTATTTTTAAACAAAAAATCGAAAAAAATCGATAAGTTTGTATGGGGGCTATACCAAAAAATGGGCGCGGCACTCTCATTTTGAACTTAACCTAGTCGTTGCCGAGAAAAGCTTAAGTTTAAATTTCAGCCCAATATCTTTATATCTTCATCGAATAAATCGCATAGCAACAAACAGACGGACAGACGGACAGACAGACAGACGGACATGGCTAAGATCGATTCGTCTCATCGAGCTGATCAAGAATATCTATACTTTGTGGGGTCTCCGATGCCTCCTTCAATGCGTTACAAACTTTTGGACAAACTGAATATACCCGTTTACACTATGTGTAACGGGTATAAATCAGCATTTTTGGTACCAACCGAGACTCGACACGTTTGAGGCCCAAAACATCCTTCACAATTGTATTAATTGATCTTTTCGATACGCCAATTTCATCAGCAATGTCTCTCATAGTTAATTGACGGTGTGCAAGCACTAATTCTTTTACTTTTTGGATGTGAGCATCGTCCGTTGAGGTCGATGGTTGATCAGGGAGCTCTTCGTCTTCAACACGTTCGCAACCTTCCTTTTCAACAATTTATACCAATCAAATGTTGTTGATTTTGGTAGAGCTCGGTCTACATGCCTTCTTCAACTTTTTATTCCATTTATTCCATTCAGAAAAAAAAAATTAGATACAGGTTCTTTGATCCATTTTTTTGAATAGGAAAAAATCGAAGACGATCCAAAACACGTGGAAGCAAAGCAGATGTCAACAATTAACTGAACATTCAAAATGGCCGAGCTTGTCGGCATAAGTGAGAGACATGAGTATCAACATAACGCCACAAAAAAATCGAAATTCGAATATACGTAACCCGCGAAAATTCAAAATTCGCGATAATGTTTGAACACACCTCGTAAACCTATACTTTTATAAATCTTAGAATCTTCTTGGTATTCATTGTCCTTGCTTGTTTTTCAGATAAAAGTAACTGAACTCTACGGCCTATATGCATACTACTAACTCTACTAACTATATGCATTGGTGACTCTTCTCTTTGATTACAGAAGCCGAATAATACGAAGAGCCACTTATCCCTATGACTGATATGTATTTTTAGTCCATAGTGAGCTGTAATGATTCCTGTAAGTTATTTTTGTTGCTTCGGACTCAGTTGCGCATTTTATGGGTTTGATTTCATCTCAGTGCTCTTGTAGAGTTATTTTCGTATTGCCCTGCGTGTATGCCTTTTGAGACCCCAATGTCTTTGATCGTTAGCAGACCAACTGATTGAGAAAATTTTCGATTTGCACATTGTGTATTGTTATCGAGTTGTGTTTCCTCAGCCCATGATAGCTTGATAGCTAAATCAAATGGTGTTAGATCTAGTATCGTTCCTAGCGCTGCGGTGGAACATTTGCCAGTTGAACCTGTGATGCAAAGACATGCAAGCTACTGCAGCGATTCTAGGTCTTTGGCGACTTTGTGCTTTTTATCGCCCCATACTGCCGCTCCGTACATAGCTACTATTTTTCATGTACTTCTTAAATTCTTAAACACTTTTGGTTGGCATTGTAAATTGTCTTGATGTAACATAACGAAAATTTGAAGCTTTAACTATAAAATCTTTCTTTTGTCTACTAAACAAATTTATAGTTTAATTAACTTTTCAACAGCATTATTGTAAAGCTAAAACCACTTTAACGTTTACACGCTCTAACGCTTACATATAACATAATACCTATAAATATCTATTTCTATAAACTGATTGACTATACAATATAGTATATATAGTATAAATATGCATTGCATGCAAGCACAATAACATCAACACCAATCTATACGTAGTATGTAGCGCGTTAATTTTTCGCATATGCACACACACACAGAAAAGTAACGCAATACCCTAACCAGCTAACATACCAATATATGCATACATACACATACACATATATCCTTTCAAACACTTGCACAAGTACAAAAGCATCGAGTTGCTTGGCATAGAATCTGTTTTATAAAATTGAATTTATTTCGCACACTTTACGCTTGTTGCTAAGTGTAGCAGCCAGCGTAAAGCACAAGACATGAGATTCATAAGGGAAATATGTATATAGTTGCAGTAGTAGTGCGTTTCATAGATACAAATGAATCTCGAGCAAGAGCTACTGCTACTGCAATAAGTATCAATAAATGCAAGGACGTCGAGACAAGGTGTGTCTGTGTGTGTTTATAACTAAGAAAGATAAGTGCTGTTATGCCATGCAATAGCTTTCATTATTGTTTTTGAACACAAAGTCTCAGTTCGATTTATGCTTGCATCGGTTGCTGTTGCTGTTGCCTTTCACCTTGGCTGCAAATTGGCTGTGTTTCACATATGCTACTATTCGACCATTAATTCTACGCTTACTTTATAAAATTTATAGCGCTATTTATGTGCTTGGTTTGTTGTAAAAATAATAAAAAAAAAAAAAAAGAAAAAGATACAAGATACATTTTATGTGTTCAGCATAATAATGATAAAATTTTCTTCTTTTCTTCTTCTTTTTGTTTATTTCCAACAAATTAAGCAAATTATGTAAAATTTCACAAGACAACTGAGAACATAACAATAAAAGTAATTTTATTATTGTTTTGAAATTGATAAGAACAGAAACACAGACAGACAGACACAAGAAATGCATATATTAAAATTATAAAAAAAAAAATGTATCTGCATAAAAGAAAATTCAAACAAAAACAAAATAATACTTGCTTCTGTCCGTCTTTCTGTCTGCAAAGTTACTGCCTAAAAGCTTTTAATGCTAAAAATAAACTTTAAGATGCGTTTTATACTTTTCTTGATAAAAACGAGTCTTACATATGCTAAGGGGAAAACAATCTGCAGCAGCACAGTCTCAGATACTTCCACTTCAACAGCAGCAGTTGCCTGATGGCAATGAATTGCAAATTTCACAAACAATGAACACAAGAATACTCGATTTACTTCAATTCTCAATAGCAGAGATACATACATTGTAGACAAACGCAGCAACTCAACTACAAATATGCTGCGTAAATGTATCTGAGCATTACAAAAGTGCGTATCTGTATCTTTTTTAGCTTACATATATGTAGATAGCACTTGTCGTATGCGTATTCTTGTTATTGTTGTCACTATGCATGTTGATTTTGTTGCTTTCATTTGTTGGTTTACTCTTAGCACTTTTATTGGTTGTATTCGTAGCAAATTTTTATGATTTTACTCTGATAAAATGATTTCCATTGGGAAATCAAAAACATTTTCATGTTTTCATGTTGTTGTCGTTGTCGTTGTTGTTGTTCTTGTAATTTTCATATATAAAAATATGCTCCAGTTTCTTTTTTTTTTCTGTTTTCGAATTGTATTCAATTTTATCAATTTTATTGTTCAATTTGGTATCCTTTCGTTTTGGTTGCTTACAGTTGATAAATTTTAAACGTTTTTATTGAATATCTAAAAGTCAGCAATATTCACATGTATTGCATTCCCAACAACAATCCTATTTCTGTGTGTTTCTGTGTGCATATTATTTTTAATTGAAAATATCTATTTTTTAGTTTTTAATAAATGATTGATGCATTTTACTTTAACATTTTTGGTTTTCTAAATGAAATTTTATTTGTTAAAATATTCAAAAAATTATATCAAGGGAAATGAAATTGAAATTGTATATGATTTGTGGTAGGAATAATACATGATGCTCGGTACAAAAGAAAATTCAAGAAATCAAAATTTATAAAACAATTTTTTGACCATTTTTTTTTGCATAATATTTTTTTTTAGAACTTTTTTTTTGTGTTAAAACCAATATTAAAGTGTTGTTGCTTTGTAAGCAAAGAAGAAATAATTTAAGGGGTTATGTACAGTTAGGATTTTCAAATATATATTTTCTTAATATATACCTATATAAGTAAAGTAAAGTGCTTTTAAAACTTTAAACGCGTTTTTCTCGAAACGGTGTTTTCAAAGTCGGTTAGCAAGATTTCTCAGAAACGGCTGAACCGATCCGGCTGGAAATTTTTACACAAGCTTCTTAACTATATTTTTTAGTAATTAATCGAAGGATTTCCCCATCCGATTAAAATTTCTTATTTTTAAAAACAATTAAAGAGCGAAATTTTGGTTGAAAATCGAACCTTTGGCTTTGAGTACCCGCCATTTTGTCAAAAAAAATTTTTTGCTCATTCCTTCGATTAATCACTAGATTATTTATTATATTATTGAAATTTATTTGGTTTTTGCATTTTAGATGATCCAGTCCAGAGATATCGTGCTCACCGCAAGAGGCCTTTTTTTTACGGACCTCTGCAAAATTTGCAATATCAACGTTCCCGATAATTATTTTTGGCAATAAAAAATATGTGAATATAGTTTAAGGTTGTCATAATATACCTGCCAAGTTTCAAATCAATAAACCAAATAGTTTGCTTAGAAAAAAATCTTGAAAAATACCTATTTTTTTTCCGACCTCCTAACTGTATATAACCCCTTAAATAAAAGAATATAAACGGGCGCCAAGAAGACGCACAGGCAGACGCAGCACAATAAAATTTTGTTGTTATAAAATTTCGTGTCTATGCTTTGCAAAAACAAATGTACATGTTTGTGTATTTGCGAACGTGGCTATGTGTGCTGGACCCGAGGAACATATAACAGTCAGAGGGTGGCATGATAGACCTTATAAAGTGTGCATATATATTCTTGATCAGCATTGTCCGTTTGCCATGCTATTTGACGTATAAGATGGCTGCGGTTTTTTTAGGCTGTAGCTCCCATACTAAACAACACCAAAATTGTGTGTTTTTGCATAAAACCTTCTTTGTTTCTTATTATAAGAAGTTTAAGTTTAGTATAAATAATGGCTATGATAGTCCCAAAGAAATAATCCAATATGGGTAGGACCAAAAAATGTTAGGTATAGCCCCCATACAAATTTACCAAATTTTTTTTTAGTTTTTTTTTATATGAAAATCCTTTTATATTGGATTTTTGTAAAACAGTATGTTTTTGAGATAAGACTTAATGGGGTGTTTGCTAATTATATTCTACTGAACCAATTTTGATGAAACTAAGTGCAATCGATGCAGAATTTTCAAAATTTTAAAACTACTTATATATTTGATTTCTATAAAAATTAATTTTAAACAAGAAAAAGTAAACTTCGGTTAAACCGAAGCTTATACTATATACCTGTTACACATCATTTGACGTGGATAGATCTTCGTGTGCAGCATTTGTATTAAATTTTATTTTCAAATAGTAAACAAATTGAAAATTTTCTTTAAAATTCAGAAATTCGCGATCCGATTTGAACGCATTTTAAACTTAAGATTTGGCATGGTATAAGAAGCATTTGTACCATATTTGAAGCAGTTCGCTTTATAAATACATTTTTTTTTTTTTATAAGAACTTAACAAAATGTTTTACTTTTGTATGGGAGCTATACCTAAAAGTGGGCGTGGCACATTGATTTTAACAAAGAAAGTACACAGGACCTAGAAAAGCTTATGTTTTTTTTTAATGGCCGCCATTTTGTCAAATAAAATTGCAAAAATTGTTTTGAGGTTCACACGAGAATTACATTTTTACTGATTAAAACCCCATTTTTATACCCGCCACACATAGTGTGAAGGGTATATTCAGTTTGTCTGAAAGTTTGTAACGCATTGAAGGAGACGTCGTAGACCCCATAAAGTATATATTCTTGCTCAGCTCGATGAGACGAATCGATCTAGCCATGTCCGTCTGTCTGTCCGTCTGTATATTTCTAGGCATCTTTTTTGTTGAAGATATAAAGATATTAAGCTGAAATTTGGAACTTAAGCTTTTCTCGGCAACGACTATATTGAGTTCGAGAATGAGAGTGCCACGCCCATTTTTAGGTATAGCCCCCATACAAACTTACCGTTTTTTTTCGATTTTTGTATAAAAATACTAATTATTTATAAATGTATTCGCTCCCAATTGGGTAAAAACATTTCTTTTGTCATCCAATGTTTAAACCAAGATGCCACGCCCTCTTTTAGACATAGCCCCCATATAAACTTTCCGTTATTTCCGATTTTTTGTATAAAAATACTAATTATTTATGCATATATTCACTCCAATTTGGCTAAAAACATTCTAATGTCATCCAATGTCAAATCAGATGTGCCACGCCTATTTTTTGGTATAGTCCCCAAACAAACTTTTCGTCCATTTTCCAATTTTTGTATGAAAATGGTTATTATTTATTCATGTATTTACTCCATTTTGGGTAAAAACTCTTCCAATATCATGGTGCCACGCCCATTTTTAGGTGTTTCTTCCATACAAACTTACCGCCCATTTCCAGATATTTTCGAGAAATATGTTGTCATGCATATCTATATTTTTAGCTCAAAATTTTAAATTAATATTGTTTGTAAACTTGGGTGACCTCTGATGATTACTTATAAACCCTTTAAAGATTCGTGTGACGAGTATTTAAGCTTCGGTTCTATCGAAGTTAACGTTTTTCTTGTTACATTTCATTTCGGACAACCGAATCGTGACCGCTAGCATCATACCTTTTTTTGGACCACGTACTTTGAAGATCGAGAACTTATTGAACAGCCCTCGTAAATAAAACGTTTTTTATTAACTTCAATAAATGCGTAATTGATTAAAAAAACTCAAATCAAATATGTCTTTTCCCTTTTAGAATAAATTTTTTTTTTTTTTAAAATGGTCCAAAAACAGCCTTGCGAAAAAGAAAACCCCCTTACCTTAAGGTATACAAAGATTGGGTACAGTGTACTATATAGTAGACTTGACTTCCTTTCTTGTTTAAATAAAGCTTTAAGAAGTGTTATTGCTTTGCAAGCAAAGAAGAAATAGAATATATGTAATATTATTGGGCGCCAAGAAGACGCACAAGTAGACGCAGCACACATTGATGTAGAGTTTTTTTTGTTGTACAAATGCACCTCTGTTTCTTGCAAACTTGTAATTATATTATTGCCCAGTTGCTAGTTTGTAAATGAAGCACATAAAAGGGTTGTTGCTTTTAACTTTTAAAGAAGACGCAAAGCAAACAAATGTTCATTTTATCAAAAAGTTTTCTGGTGGGAGCGAAAACAGCGAAGAAACAATAAAGATTTGTTTTATGCATGTTTATAAGTGATGTTCCTTCTAATGTGATGTATAATTTAGTTAAACAATTTGTAAATAATCTTAAAGTCGCTAATAGTGACAGCATACTATTATATGAAAAGGATGCTCTAATATAACTCAGACTTTATGTTTTTTTACAATACTTAACTGCAACAGAACGTTAAATAAATTTAAATTTAACTTTAAAAATTATTAACAATTCATTCGCAACAATTGCAACGCGCCTTTAAAGGAAGCATCAGCTGTTTATATCTAAATACAAACTATATACTTCAACTAATAGACTTTGCCAAAATGAGTCTCGAATTTTGTGGCGTGTATAATAACAACGAACTTCAAAATTAATTAAATTCTAGCGACAAACAGAAGTCGAATTAAACGACAGTTAAAATAAAAACAAACTCACAGCACAGATGCAATTGCGTAGATACAAACAGTAATTGTATTATGCCATTGTGATTCTAATGTGTTTACTTAATACGCTTAATGCGAAAATAACAATAAATTAAAATCAAAATGGAATAGAATAGGCGAAGTTAAAAGACACAACAGCTGAAGCGTACAGAAAATACAGAAAATATATAATAAATTAAAATTTCAGCTAAAAGATACAAAACCACAAGAAAAAAAGATACATAGATACATATTTATCTGATAGATGCCAGCTTTAATATATCTAAAGGATTACATATATTTTAGAACAGTTGTAGCTGTAAATTTTCAGGCAGGCAGTGTAAACCACAATTGAAATGAATCGAAACATATCGATGACTACTGAAGGGATTGGCGCATCTTACAAAAAAAAAAAAAAAAAAAAAAATCAAACAAAGTAAACCACACCAAAGAAGCTGCAGCGAAGAAGGAGCAGCTGCCGCATATTGCAAAAGGAGTTTACATTCGCATATGTGCATGTGTGAGGAGTGTGCGAAAACACGGATATAAATTTCAATTTCCGACACTCTAAGTGGCGGGGCAAATGAAATAACATTTTCATTTAACCTGAATCGAGAGACGACGACGAGTTTGTTGATGCAACGACGCAGCTACACACACGGTCAAATGCATACCAGCATGTTGCTTGCTTCCTTGCATCGGGAATGCTGCTGTGTGACTTCAAACGTTTTCAAAACGAATTCTTACTCCACTGGCTGCTCCTGCTGCTGCCGTTTCTAGAAATTGGCCATAAATAACATTTTTCTTTACATTTCAGCTTAGCTCAAGTTGAAAATGCATTGGATTGCATTGCAGAATATCGATATCCTCGATAGCCGAATCAGTTTGTTAGCTAACGCTGCTATTTGTTCTTGAAACGTTTCAGTTCAGTTCAGTTTGATTGTATTAGTTAGGCGTGGCTTAATGTAATTAGCAGCTGCAAGCGTTGCACAATATTTTAAGCTGATTATTTGTGATTTTTTATTTTTTTTGTTTTGGCGCAATGCTGTCGTATTTTTCAGTTAATTAAACTTATTGAGGCAACATTTATTTTATTTTTATTATTGTTTTTGTTAACAATCTGGCAACATATACCCTTTACGAAGAGATTAAAAAGATTTACAAACTTATTTCACACAAAATATACTTTTTGCCTCTAAGAAAGTTAAACAAAAAAAAAAAAAAAAAACTTGGTATTTGTCCAAAAGTGTCAAGAAAAGATATTTGTATTTGGGATTAAGTAATAAGCTCAAAAAACTAAAACTTAAAAAGTTATTCAGTCAGTATTGCAGTCCACCAAAATAAATTTCTATATTAACGATTTGAAAAATAAATGCAGTAAGTCACAAAGTTACCAGTTAATAATAGAAAAATTTATAAACTAGAATATTGAAAACTTGACCTAAATCGATATTATTCAATATTTTTGCATTTCTGATTGGTAACTGATTGGATCAAGAGTATTCAGCACTCAGATCCATACACTCAACACAAAGAAAATTTTGTAGATTTAGGTCGTGAACGACATTTTTGAAATTTTTTTTCCAATATTTATTTGAAATTTGATATTTAAAACACCAAAATATACTAAAAACAATGGTTGCCACACGCTTTTTAGTCTGCGTTTTTCAACACTTTTATGCACAGAAATTTTCCACTCTCGTAGTCAAGGGTCCGGGTCGAACAAAAGGTGCAATTTTTTTGTTGTGCAACAGTTTGCACTTATTCTTTTATCCAGTCATGCAAAAACTCGTGAACAGCTCAATTGGTTTCATTCAGGAACAAATAAGCGAATCCGTCTCTCGGAGAGACTATTTAAATTGAATCGGAATAAAAACATTACCCTCTTATCTACATGCGTCAATGTTTCACATTTTTAAGGTTACATGCATGCCGCAATATGTCTTAACTTGCTGTCATCTCTTAGCAAAATTAAATTTTTTATGTAGTGGAAATAAAGTATTTTTTTAATTTTTTACCGACATATTTTAAGAAAACCCTTTCGCCCAAAATGGTTCTAGGTTTCCAGTGAAAGGCCACAAAGTATCTTTGGCACCAAGAAGAAGAACAAACGCAAGAGGAAGTCAAGCAAGACTCAGGCAAACACGAATGGCTGGGAAACGAGTTAATATGACGCTCACATATTATGATAACATTCAGAAAAAATGTAGCAGCAAAAAAACCCCCCCAAGTAGCATTTTTTTGGTTGAAAACAAAATTTCCAACGTTTTATTTGTTTTCAGATGTGGAAACACTTTTTTATACCCTTGTTTCCTTGAGTGTTTTTGTCTTTTTTCTAAATTTTTTTTTTTGGACTCCCTTTTGCACCATTTTGAATTTGACCCGTTTCCGGGGCAAAACTCATTTTTCGCGAGCATGCAAATTTCCGTTTTTTTTCAATGTTACCATGTTAAGTAATGATCAAAATGCTATGTTACATACCTAAAATGTTAACTTAACAGTTTAGTTTTAAAATAAAGCTCAGCTGTTGCAAGCGAACAACACGTGCTGTCTTAAAGGTTAACTTTGCGGTGCAATTTCAAATTGGCATATCTCTGACAAAAAATCATTAAATAATCAAAATCAAAATGAATATTAATTCTTTAGGTTAGTACTATGTGTTGATACTAATATGTTGGGTGTTTCGTTCGTATTTTTCTAACGATTTGTATATTTAGCAAGTGGTGTCTCCTTGTCACTTTTGGAAAGAAAGTTGAACTTTCCAAAGAGTTTAAAAACAAATTTCAAATTATTTCAGTGAGTGTCTATATACATGTTGTAGAGTTGTCAATTCTGAATTCAGAACTAGTAAGCACATTGTGCGCTTTTTGCGCCTTTTTGCGTTATTTGACTTATTAGGAAGCAACATCTTAATTAGCAATGCACATCTGCTAGAAGTGTGGCGTAAGCAAAGGAGCTTTTGTGAGAAACAAAATGCTATATACACTTTTATTAGTGACAAAATTGATGGCAGCGTTTTGGAAGAAAATCATCTTTATTTAAAAGATAAAGTCCGAAATTTTTCTACAAATTTATGGCGAAATTTGCAAAAATGCTGTAGGAAGGTGGAAAGGTTCAAAAAGACATATTCAAATTGGAAGGAAGGTTATATGAGCATTAATTTAACTAGAGAAGAAGCCAAAGGAAAGGAAATAAAAAAGCAGTTGGACGTCCAAAAATGACATTCAATATAAAAGGTAGAAGAGCTCAAAGAAGGCAAGCAGCCGTCCTCTCCGCGGGACAAAAAACGTAACGCAAGATTACTGACTCAAGCGGCAAGCATAGCTGCTCACAGGCGCGGGCTAGTTGATCTTGCTGTCCTATCAAGATTACTTGCATTAAACCCTAGAAAAGCCGTCACTATTCGCAAAATGATAAACAAGCCCGTGGTACAGCCTTTGCGATCTTCCGTTGAAGAGGCGTTGGCTTTGATTCTGGATCAAGGTTTCACAACTGAACAATATTGCGCAATTCGAGAGGATGCAAAATGCAGGAAAGCTGATATATATCCCAATTATCATGATGTAAGTAAAAAGAAAAAGGACTGCCGATCAGCCAATTTTATTGTAACGGACACCGTAGCAAAAGTTTCTTTGCAAGAACTATTGAATCACACAACAAGTCGAATAGTGGATTATCAAAAAGAGGCTATTGCAACGGCACTGAACATCCAGCAGTCTGACTTTTTATCTGCCGAATTGATATTGAGTTATGGCTTTGATGGCAGCACGGGACAAGCTAACTATAATCAGGCTTACACTAACGGCCAGTTCCAAGATGCAGACTCTTCACTGAGACACAATAATATGGCCTTATTATAATTAGAATAGTTATTGCCCAATTTCAAGAGAATATTCATATATTAGTGGCGCTACTGCCGATTGTCGGCCTTGGAAGCACCCAATGCTTTGGGCGGGGTTGTATGTGCCAGACGATACCAGTTCGAGATACCAATATTGCGGATGTCATCCAGGACCCGGTCCTCCCAACGCAGCGGAGGACGTCCCCTCTGCCGCGCCCTTCTGATTTGATTCACGCCTCTATATCCATCCAACACAGGTGACCAGTCCAGGACAGCCTTTTGTATTGGATGTTCCTGACTATATATAGCTCGTACAGCTCATCGTTCGTGCACATACGGATGTCATTTTCCACTCTAACTGGACCAAAGATTCTCCGAAGTATCTTCCTCTCAAATACGCGCAACGCCGAATTATCCGATTCTGTCATGACCCATGCATCTGGGCCATACATCAGGACAGACATTATCAGCGTTTTGTAGAGTTTGATTTTTGTTTCTCTGGACAGATCTCTATTTTGCATTTGCTTACCGAGACCAAAATAGCTACGGTAAGCAAGAGTGATTCTTCGTTTAATCTGCTGATTGCTGCTGTTGTCGTTGTTTACATCTGAGCCCAAATAGATGAAGTTTTCCATAGCCTCAAAGCTGAAGTTCTTTGTCCTCAAAGACCATATACGTCGTTTAGATTGTCTGCGGGTGAATTCCAAGTACTTCGTCTTGTTCTCGTCCACCGTCAGTCCCATTTAAAGACATTTTTCTTCGATGTCTAAGAACGCGCTGGTGAACGCTCAATCGTTTCTGCCGATTATGTCTATGTCGTCGACATATGCGATCAACATAATTTTTTTTTAGAATATATTACCCGTCATGTCAACGTTTAGACACTGCCTCATATTGTACTCCATCAGAAGGTTGACATACGATAACGTATCGACCTGTCTGAAGCCTCTCTTAATGTCAATGGGGTCGGAGAGTTTTTTACCTACCCTGACAACGCTTTGGGAGTTTGTCAGCGTCATCATACAGAGTCGAACGATTTTTGAAGTCAGTGCTTTGAGGAACTTTGATCAGATTAGCGTGTCGAAAGCGTCCTTGAAGTCGACAAATAGGTTGCGTGTGTTGATTTGTTTTTCTTTGGTCTTCTCCAGGATTTGGAGTAGTGTGAGTACCGGGTCATTGGTCGACTTCTTCGGCCTGAAACTGAACTGGTATTGTCCAACTATATTTTCTACGATCGTTTCCAGTCTATTACACAATATGGCGATTACGATATCTTTTATTTTTTCAATCACGCCTATTCGTGCATTTAGAGAGAGCCTTGCATCGATTAACTTGACAAATTACTACGAGGCTTATCTTACTCGAGTCGATGATTCGAATAACCGAATGCTTCGCTATAAATAGATCATATTTTTACACGAACAAACGAGTAATCTCTAAATCGATTATTCGTAGTTTGAGTTATCCGACCGAAATTAACGATTTCGTTTGATTATCCAAACTTTTCGAATATGACTCGATTTTTACTCAAGTTATTGAATCATTTTTAAACCCGCCACCCAAAATGTGAGGGTCTGAAAGTTGGTAACGCATTGAAGTAGACGTCGTAGACCCCATAAAGTGTATATATTCTTGATCAGATCAAAATTAAACGAGTCGAGTCATGTAGCTCGTTTGCATAGAACTAAACTTGATCGTTTTCTGATAACTATGCAGCGCTCTAATAGCTATGTCCGTCTGTCTGCAATATGTAATCGATATGTAAAGATACAAAAATGTCAAAATATTTGAATTTATCCAATTCCAAATCAACTTCAACCAGAAAAACATAAAAGAAATATGACTACAAAACTAAATTTTCCAAATCAGCGAATCGTTAAAAATGTTTCAAGCAATAAACACAAAAAAAAGCATATCTAAGTCTTTTGTGCTGATAACGAGGTATGAGATATTAAAATTTTTATTTCAATTTATAGAATTTTTATAAATGTTAGCAAATTCTACAGGAAATTTTAATATTTGAAGAAAAAAAAAAAAACTAAACCCAACAAGAAGATTGAATACATCAAATGAGATAAGGGAAAGAAAATATAACTTCAATTCGACCAGAGCAACAGCAGCAACAGCAAACAAGCAACAAACGAACCAATGTGATGTAAAAATATCATATTGCGCATCATGCAACAAAGTCGCATAATAGAATTATTTCATATTGCGGCGTTGTCGAACAAATTTGCTAAGGGAAAATAAAAGCGTAAAGAAGCGTAAAACGAGCAACAGCAGCAACAGCAACATTGATGATAATGCTGCTGCTCCTGTTGCTGCTGCTGATGATGATGATGATGATGAGGAGCAGCACGATAATAATACATTTTGTATTGAAGGAATGCAACTGGACACAACACAGAATACAGAATTCAGAACGTTTTGTGTGTTATAGTTTTTTTTTTTTTGAATTTAAAGCGAAGTATCTTATGTAGAGCAAAAGTATCTTTTGGATACATGAAATGCATACAATGCCGCATTCAATCAGTTACAATGAGAGCAATGCGAATTGTTGCTGTTTAAAATTGCAAACGTAGTTTTTCGATTTCGATACAACAATTTATTGCATTATTCGCATATTTATAATTTCAAAAATATTATTGCGAAAATTTTGGTTAACGATTTGATTTGAAAATTGCCTTTTATAAAATGTTTTAAAAGATACAACAACAACATGCAACGTATTGCGTATTTAATTGCTTCGCTTTGGTTACGTTCCGTTTAGTTCGATTAGATTTTAGATGCATATTCAAATCGATTCATAACGTTTCGCGTTTTGCACTGTTTTGTAAATTGAAAATCGCATATTTTGCTTGTAAAATTTCATTAGATACAATAATACGCATACGCACAGTTAGCCAACTTCATAGCAGCTTGCATAGGTAATGCACGGTAGGTAACCTTCACTCTCGGTGTTTCAATTTCTCGTTATTTGATACTCGAATTCAATTTATTTGCTTGCAGCATGCATTGTATGCGTTTTTAATTAGTATTTGGCGCTCAACGAATTTAATTGTAATTTTCTGCTAACAAGCATTTCAGTTGTTATACAAGTTTTGATTAAAAATTTTGTGATTATGTAAAATTTTGTATCATATAAAATTTTTGGAAATCTTAAAATATGCAAACTAAAATAAATGAGTCTTATTTATTGAAATTAAATATTTATAAAAAAAAAAATAGAAAAGGACATAAATTTAAAGACGAGACTCAAAGAAATGCAATCGAAAAAAACGGCTGCAAGCAACTTCGAATCACTGGCATTAACCTTCTATCTAATCAAATCAAAGTTTAGAATGCCTTTTGGAACTTTTTATTGAGTAGCCAGACACTTGACTATCAAAGGTAATTAAATACCAGATTAATTATACAGCAAGTAAAGGCAGTTACTTGTGTTGGCAAAAAGTGTGATTTTTTAGCGACTGCGACTTGAAAATCACAGTGACTGCAAACAGTGATAAAATCGCAGTTTGCGAAATACAATCTGCGATTACAAAAAGGTTCACTGCTCGTAAAGAGTGATACACAAAATCGCCGCTAACTAAACATGTTCATTGAAGAACAAGAAAATCGCAAATCACTACTTTCAGTCGCAGTGCGATACACACTAGGGTGAGCGACCCCAAAAGTGCCAAAAGATAGGCAAAAGTTGCTTCCAACGTAACCCAACGCAATGAATTATTTAATGAGTAAATTATCTACCTAAGTGCACACCAAGGGGTTCTGCCCCAAGAGAATTATTTGAATTCAAAGTTGCGCAGTAAATCACAAAACAGAGTTGTTTTTATACCCGCCACACATAGTGTGAAGGGTATTATCAGTTTGTCGGACAGTTTGTAACGCATTAAAGGAGGCACCGGAGACCCCATAAAGTATATATATTATTGATCAGCTCGACGAGACGAATCGATTTAGCCATGTCCGTCTTTCTGCCTCGTCCGTCCGTCCGTCTGTCCGTCTGTTGCAATGCGTTTTTCTCGGAAAGTTTCAAAGATATTGACCTGAAACTTTAAACTTAAGCTTTTGTGTTCCTAGGCAGTTTGAATGTAACCTGGTGCGCCCATTTTTAGATATAGACCCCAGGCAAACTTTTCATTTTTTTTTGATTTTTTGTATGAAAATTGTTATTATTTGTAAATGTATTTACTACAAATATGGGTAAAAGCACTTTTAATGACATCCAATTTCAAAAGAAAGGTGCCACGCCCATTTTTTTATACGGCCCCCATACAAACTAAGCGCCCATTTTTCAGATTTTGTATGAAAATAGTTCTTATTTATGAATATATTCACTCCAATCTGTGTAAAATCACTTCTACTGTTATCCTATGAATATGCTTCCGATATGACAAGGATCGAGCCACTATAACATATAGACCCATACAAACTCACCTTCTATTTTTTATTTTTTCAAGAAAATTAATAAAGTTTCGTGTGGTGGGTATTTGAGCTTCGGTGCTTCCGAAGTTAACATTCTTGCTTGTTTTTTTTTTTTTAGTTTTGGGAGTTCCAATGATGGCAACACCACACGAAGATATTTCCAAAATGCAAAATAATCCAATATCTTACAAACGGAAGTTGCCGAAAAAATCCAAAAAAAAGGGGTTTGTCCCTTTTAAAAGCTTCAGAAATAAATGAAAGCGACAACCAAAGTGAAGAAAGCGAAAATGATATCGAGTCTGATTAATATATATATTATTAAATTTTTTATTATTTATAATCTTTGTTTTCTTAATAAACTTTGAATTATAATTACATATTTCAAAGAAAAAGATTTTCATTCATTTTTAGCATGTTGTTTCTATGGCAGATATATTATATAGTCCACCGATTATTATTATTTTTCATGGATATAGTTTTATGGGTATATAATAGATTAGGGAAAATTTCAGCGTTAAAAATTATGAAATTCCTATTTTTGTTGCGAAAAAAAACCGAATATTAGGAAAATTGACTGAAATAAAATAATTGGAAACAAGGAAAAACGTTAACTTCGGTGGAACCGAAGCTGAAATACCCGTTATACAAAACGTTTAATAGTTTATATGTTCACTAGGCGCTTAGATTAAATTTCACGATGAATTTGATCAAATTTGTATGGAGGCTTTTTGTAATATTAGCTCGATCTTTACCATATCGATGGAATTGACATTAGAATTGATTTTACCAAATTTTAATTGAATTCATTCAGAAAAAATAAATGTTTTCATACAAAAATTCGAAAATGGGCGGTAAATTTGTATGGGGGCCATACTTTAAATTGGGCGTGGCCTCTTTGTTTTGACCCTGGATGACAAAAGAAATGTTTCTACCCAATTGGGAGCGAGAACATTCATAAATAATTACTATTTAAAAAAAAAAAAATCGAAAAAATCGATAAGTTTCTATGGGGGCTATATCTAAAAATGGGCGTGGCACTCTCATTTTCGAACTTAATCTAGTCATTGCTGAGAAAAGGTTAAGTTTAAAATTTCAGTTCAACATCTTTAAAACTAAGCGAATGAATCGCATAGCAACAAACAGACGGACAGACATGGCTAGATCGATTCGTCTTATCGAGCTGATCAAGAATATATATACTTTATGGGGTCTCCGATGCCTACTTCAATGCGTTACAAACTTTTGGACAAACTGAATATACCCGTTTACACTATGTGTAACGGGTATAAACTAAACTACCCCGGAGCGTTTGGGAAAGAGAAAACAAAACAGCATTCGACTACACAGAATATATTTTAAAAAAAATATTTTTGGAGCTTGGGACACTGTTAATAATCGCAAACTAGTTGCAAAACCAATGCAAAATAAAAATAAATAAAATAATCGCGAAATAATTGCAAAATAAACGCAAAATTAACTCAAAATAATCAAAAAATAATTGCAATATCTACATTTTTCCCAGCTCTCAGACAAACGAGCCATCGAGCCATTTATAGCTCGTGAGAAACGAACAAGTGGTAATCGGTTCGAACCCAGTTTGCCGAGTAAACCGCTTGCGCAAGAACTTCGTAACGTTTCCTTAACCAGTCTTGCAGTGTGTAATGGTACATAATCATGTAGAGAAATCACAAACTTTAAACGCATATCTGATGTGTATGTGGAAGAGGCAGTCAATGATAGTTTCACATGGATCGTGGAAGCTGATGCATAGACATATACGAGCCAGTGGTGATCAGCGACTGTCCCAACTTGTTGCAAATTGGGACATTATTATAGAAGGACTTGTCAACTAAATAGTTGTGGCTCAAGTTTCTAACAGTTGCCTTCAGACCTCAATATAACTACAATAATCGTTAGGTTCTTCGAATGAAAAGCTTTCTAAACGATTTTGGAACTAAGTTGCTCGCTTTATCCGCAAAAAATGGGCGTTCGATTTGTTGCCATTTATTTATGCCACTCATTTATGCATTCATTCATTCAAAGTACTCAAAGCACTCGAAACAATCATTGCGTAAATATTTCAAAACAAAATTTTAAAGAAACGCAAACTAACTTTAAGCGTTAAACTTAGCGCTCACTGAACAAGTTTATTGAAATACTTTACTTTTTTGCCTAGCTTTTTTGCTATGTAAATATGATTTATGTCCAGGCACATAAAAGTTGCGACAATATTATTGCACAATAGGCGTATCAAATGCAATTTTTTTTTATAAAAAAATTCCAATATTATCCTTTGTGATCAGCGTTGTGCGTTGTGATGATTTTGCTGTTGACATAAGTGCTGCTAAATTCATTTAAAAATGTGTGCATGGCGTTGTCCGTTGTTGTTTACACTCAACTTTTGCTTTATGAATTTATTTTGCAGAGTGATTATTTTTTTTTTTTTTATTATATTTGCAATCTGTCCTTTTGAATAATCAAAAATTGTTATTATTTTACATTGACATTTAAATTAATATTGGGGTTGTGGGTAGGGACTGTTTGGGCTGGAGGAGTAGTTCAACTTATTTGGTGGGGCAAATCCAGCAGGTGGTCTCTACGTAGGCGACGGATGTCCAAGAGGTTTATGGCAAGGGGGTTGGTGTGCCTATTCAGTCTTTTCCTTTGGCAACCTGGAGATCACCTGATAGACCCAAGGGAATTCGAGATAACTGTTATTTCCCTATTCGTATGGAACAAGTACGCATTAGAGATTGTAGGGGTACTATGTTTTGAAATTTCTGAATCAGTTCACGGTTGATATGGCTGGCAGTGTCCCAGATTGGGCCATTACAAGATGTGGTTGCCTAAAAAACATTTTGACCAAATTTCCATCTACGAATCGTTGATGAATCGCAAACAAATCGAACCATTTTTCAAGCGGATGGTTATTGGTGATAAAAACTAAATACGACAAAGTTAAGCCAAAAAACATGGTCGAAGCATTATGCGGCCCAAACTGTGCCCAAGGCAGGATTGACAATTGGCCAGTGGAATTGGCAGGCGATTGGCTTGACCAGACACAACATGGATTGAGTTATAAGAAGGAAATTCTCTTCCATTAAAACGACGCTACTCTAACACACATAACCATAGCAGTTCTCAGTTCTATCTCAGTTGCTTTTGGTGATATAAAAGTCGCTTCCCGACAGGCTTGTGAAAATTGGTTGTCTCAGTTTATTTTTCCAATTTTAGGTTAAGTGCTTTTACGAGAGAGAAATTGTGAAAATATTTGGCCTAAATCGGATTAAACTTTGAAAATCGTAGAGATAGTAAATTACGGTCTTCACAAAAAATGTAGCCTACAGAGTTATCTTCATATCTCATGAAGACCATAACTTGAGCAAAATCATTTTTTATATAAAATTTTTCAGAAGAGCTGGTTCGGGTTATGGTTCGGAGCACACTTTGAAAAATTCTGTGATTCAGCTTTAAATCTGGTTCGTTTTAAAAACGGTTTGTAGTCCTGATCAAAACTATAGTTTAAAGCCATTTAAGGCCAAGCCCAAAAAAACAAGGAAAAAAGTTTACTTTGGTGGAACCGAAGCTGAAATACCTATCACACAACACTTTCACCAGGGGGCTTAGATTAAATTTCACGATGGATTTGGTAAAATTTTTATGGAGGCTTTATTAGTATATCAACCCGATCCTTATCATATCGATAGTGTTCATCTAGGTGGACATTGAAATTGATTTTACCAAATTTTAATTAAATTGTTTTAGAAACATTAAATGTTTTCATACATAAAATCGATAATGGGCGTTAAGTTTGTATGGTGGCTAAACCTAAAAATGGGCGTGGCACCTTGGTTTCGATATTGGAAAACATAAGAAGTGTTTTAACCCAATTTGAAAAGAATATATTTATAAATAAAACCTATTTCTATACAAAACATCGAAAATGGGCGGTATATTTGTTTGGGAGCTATGCCTTAAAGTGGGCGTGGCACCTTGATTCTGACAAACAAACTGCCTAGGTCCCCAAAAATGCTTAATTTTAAAATTTCATGCCAATATCTTAAATATTCGCAACTGACAGACGGACAGAAAGGCGGACAGACAGACAGACAGACAGATGGAGATGGTTAAACCGATTCGTCTTATCGAGCTGATCAATAAAATATATAGTTTATGGGATCTTTGATGCCTTCTTTAAAATTTTACAAACTTTCTGACGCACTGAATATACTAGGCTGATCGAAAAGTTCCGGGCCTGACACAGAAAGGGTGCCACAAGTATCAAATCCTTCTTATTATTTTTAACAGCCCCTATTCCACCATTAGGTACCATATCCAAATTTCAAAATTTTTTTGTTTTTGAAAACTTGCGTTTTATTTATTCCATGGAGTAAAACGTTTTTTAAAATATTAATTTTACCTTGCATTTTCCTGCAGGTTGGCAGCACTGCTTCTTAAATTTGTGCTTCTATAATCCTGTATATTCCTGTAGAGTCTACTTGCCTCTCATATAAATATATAAAAACCATTTCAAAAATAGACAAATGTCCGATGTCCGTTAACTCGTTTGTAGAAGAAAAAAATTCGTACGTGCATACAAGTTGAAAAAAATAATCGCCTTCGTTCAAAATTGAAACAAGCGACTAATACCAATTCATGCCATACGAAACTAAACCAAACAAATGAACCATGACTCTAGAGAATATAGGTGCAGCTAAAATTGAAAGAACTAAAGGGCTAGTAAGTCCTTATGCCACTAAATACTGATGATATCAAGTGTGTAGGCAAATTATTTCGACAGCTGATTTTAAGCGGAAAACAAGAGATTTTCATGGCATACAAATTGCAGCACAATGTAAGGATATGCAAAAAAAAACGGACAAAGGACAAAAGCCGAGGCGAAGTGTGTGAATGTATGAAGCATGCATGTATTTGACACTCTATTTGGTCATTTAAAAGTAACAATAAGGGCGAATAAGGATATGCATGGTAGGCTTTAGTTTAACGCTGCCATTGCTGCATTTGCATAAACATAAAAGCTCATTCACACCAATTTGCGACTTTTTAGTTGACATTTAGTACAAAAGGACGAAGCTTATGCTTGTACAGCTCAGCTATGGCACACTTCATTTGATCAAAAGCAAAATGATAATCGAAAATTGTTATGGCAGCAGCAGCGTACGATATCCTTGCAAAGTTTTAGTTTACAATCAAGATAACAGATTTTCGGCTGCAATCATTTTAAAAATTCATTTGCACTTAAGAGGCTTGAATGGAATAAAGATACAAAAAAAACAGCTGAGCAAAAATGTTGCTACGATACAAATCAGCTGTTAAGTGTAAAACATTTACACATTTTATTTTCATTTTTTTTTTTTTTTTTGTATATCCTTAAAGAAAAAAAACAATTAATTTTCTGCTGATTTTGCAGAAAATTTATGCTTTTACTGCTGCTGTTGTTGTTGTTTTTCGTGTTGTTATTTGTGTTGAATTTTAAATTTGATTTGCCTAGGCGTATGAGATACACACACATATACACGCTTACATAAACTTAATATGCAGCTTTGCCTTCTTGGCATGTCCTGCAAGTCATTTTGATTTATTACCCATGATTTTCCAAGTTATTGAACAGTTTATATGGGCGTTTGTTTTCCGCATTTACACACTTTAATTCCTTCGATCCGTCCAAAGGATTTTTCTCTTTTGAAGCTTAGCTGCACAATTTGTTTATGTTCGATAGCATTTTGTGAAGAAATTGTGTGAAAGAAATGTTTATTGGATTTAATACACACATACCATGAAGTGAAGTGTTTGTCTAGTGGTCGTTTTAATGGATGTAATCAGTAAACTTCTGGGCGTTTATAATGCGTATTTTAAATTAAATTGTTATATATATTTTTTTTTAAATCTTTAAATTAATTCAAAATAGTAAATTGAAATTTTCGAAAATAGTCATAAATGTGTTGCTGACTTTTTAGTGTTCAGTTTCAGCATAATTGTAAGATATGTCCTTCTGTCCGTTCATTGGACTGTTTTACACACATTAAACTAAAAGAATGACCCTCTGTGGTTCAGAATAAAATTCAGGCGCGAAACTATTATTTTTCAAGAAATAAAGGTTACAAAAAAATGTTCTTGTCCACTATGTACAGTGGACAAGAACATTGGAAAACAATTCACTGTAATTGCACCATTTTATAAAATTATGAACGCTTTCAATGGCAGTGGAATTAGAGACAACTGGTAAGACCTCAATATCATCACATTCGCTGCTATGCAAAGACTTATCATCACTCTAACAACTTGCTGATTGTCTTTTAAAGATAGATTGCAAGTAAATTTATCCGCTATAATAAAAAAAAACTATTGAGTTCAATGTCTTCTAAGCAAATTCTATTATTTGACTGTATTTCTACTAAAAGAGCTTGAGTTCTCTGAATACCTTTATTGCAGCCCCGATCCATTTGCAGCAATTGTGCTGGTCAAAGTTTGACTCCGTTTGAGACTCTATTAACCCCATCGACTTTTGCACGAAATCTATGAATAAATAGAGTAATGTCGCCTAGGGTGGTCCAAAAATATATGGAGAACATTTAAAAGAAAAAAAATTGTATGTTCCCACCCCCTAGGATTGTTCTATATCGAAAATAAGTAGACCCGTATTTTTTTGTTTTTTAATCAGATAATATTTAATGGTTCCGCAAAGCCCCTGAAGTTTCTCATGTATTATACATGGAAAAAAAAAACACTTTTCTTAAATTTAGTGTAGAATCCTGAAAAAATTAATATTTTTTAACCGGATAATGATGTTTCTCTTCATAAACGATCATGCAATAATTTATTCTTTAATTTATTAAAATTATTTTTTTTTTTTTACAATTACTATCATCTAGTTGCTCTCAGCATAGATGTGGTCAGGAAGGAAAAAAATTTGGAAAATTTTGACCCGGGGTCTAATGGGGGCCTTCAAACCGGAAAGGCCATATCTTTGAAGTGAATAGACGTAGAGACTTGAAACTGGGCTCATTTGAAAGATGGAAGCGTTCAAGGTGTTCAAAGGTTTTCCGAAATTTGGACCTGGGACCCATATGTGGACCCAATATAGATTTTTTTGACCAATTTTTTTTTTATAACAGGTGAGCACTTAGACGGGATTTTAGAAAATTTTGACCCGGGACCTAATGAGAGCCTTGAAAAAAAGTCATACATTTGGATTGAATAGACGAAGAGACTTGAAACTGGGCGCATTTGAATGATGGTTAGTCGTGTTTAGGGGATTTCCAATATTTGAACCCACATTTTTGAACAATTTATATTAAGCCACCAAAGAGAAGCAAAAAAAGAACGCGAGCAAAGCCGCGGGTACCGGCTTTAATATATAAAAATGTCATGTCACGGCGTTTGTAACGATAGTCCACGAAAACGGGTTGACTGATTCTTATTAAATTTTGTGTGTATATGAAGTTGGTCTAAGAATCGGACATAAACTATTTTTCATACCACTAATTGGAATGGCGGGCGTTGTCCCCATTGAATTAATCAATAATTCATCTAATATTTCCTGAAACAACTCCACGTATTTCAATTAAATTTTGTAGATGTCTATTTTTTGGTCCAACTTACACAAAAAAAGGAAGTTTGTAGTTTTAGAAAAATGGGCGGTGAGCGTGGCTCCCATAGAAGTATTTGAGAGAAATTTAAATCGGTATACATGTTAAAAAAAAGTTTGAAAAAAAAACGGACGAAGGGCGAGGCCCCATAAAAGCGATCAAAAAAAATTTATTTTATTTTTGCAAATAATTGAACAAGAGAAACGAAACTCGGTATAAATGTTATTACACCGAGAAAAGTAAAATCCATTGGAAAAACGAGCGGTAGGTAAACCAAACAAAAAATCGTCTTTTTTGCAATAATTGAGCTAGACAAATGAAATAAGGTATTGCTACATGACCTGAGCAAGGCCGGATAGTTCAGCTAGTAAGTAATAAAAAGTATTGATTTTTGTCTTCTTCTTATTTTTATGTTTATGTGTTCTTTTTTGAAATTCTGTTAAAATAGTACTTTAAAATAAAATAATAAGTGATTTGATGTTCTTCTATGGCCATTTATGAAAAGAAACATTGTTATCCGGTAAAAAAATATTAATATTCCAGGTTTCTACTTAAAATCGTCAAAAAAGTGATTTTTCCCATGTAATTTACATGGACAATTTCAAGGGCTTGGGGGTACCATTTAATATTATCTAATTAAAAAAAAAAACGGGTCTTCCTATATTTCGATTTCCTAAAGGGTGGGAACATAAAAATTTTGTTTGGACCACCCTAAGCTTCAAAGCAAATATATACTTCGCGTCCACTGCCATTTCCGAAATCACACTGGGGAACACCATAATACCAAATTTAAAGCATGTCTGGTTAATATTTAAAAATGTTAACGCAAAGACAAAATCGCCGGATATTGAGTTTTAAACAAATGTATTTTGAAAATTCAAAACGCCATATTGCATTCGCCATTTTGAATTTTTAAAAACTGTCACTGAATTTGTAATCAATGTCTTTCAATCCATGACGAAAATGCTTATAGTTAATTCGGTATTTTAAGTAGTTTTCTAGACTAAAAATTAATTTTTTCAAAAAACAGACGTTGGGAAATACTATATTCTTGATCAAATACGGTTTTGTTCTAGTCCATATAATCCAAGTTTCTATTTTCTTGCATAAAAAAAAGTTTTTTTTGGACGCCTACATTTTTTTGGCTAACGAATTTTTAACTTTAACATACGTCAAAGTGTTCTATATAATAACTCAATTAACGGTTCGAAACTTCAAAATAGGTGTGTTCTCTGTTGAAGAAATACAGGGGGTGTAACAAACAAGTTTTTTAAATTCGTCGGATTAATGGGGTCGCTGATCTCGCTTTTAAAGTTATAAATTAAATTGTAGCTTTAGCCTTTAAGCTTTAAGCTTCTCTTATACATATAAAAAGCATCAGTATCTGAAATTTTTGTAATCTTAAAGAAAAGTATCTCAAAGCTTATTCTTAAAAGTTTTTTAAGTTAACAAACAAGCAAAGCGCTTCAAATGTCGTAAAAATGCACAAAACTGGTTTTTGTTTACAATTTTGTAACTGCGCAGTTATTAAATTATAACAAAAAAAGCTACACAATTTGTAAATCAAGTTTTAATATTTACCTCAAACCACAATTTTAGCTCAAAACGTTTTTCCTCATAACTCTTTTTCTTTATTTTTAACTCAAGTTTAAGTAGCAGACAAATCAGTTTTGCTAGTATACCTTCTAATTGATGAAAATAAGCTTAACTCTACAGAAAAAAAATATATTTTTCCATTTTAATGCAAATAGCGTACTTTGATTTAATGACCCTTAGAAATATTTTATATAATGTATAATGAAGATACAAAAAGGTAAGCACAAAATTCTTTAGACAGAAATTTTTAAAAAAAAATGAAATACAACAAAGCAGCTTTATTGTGGATATATCGTCAAGGCAATAGACAATGACAAAAAAGATTTGCAAAATTGATATCGTACCAAGCTAATGATGTTATTACTGAAGAATTTGATATTGGAGTAGCCACAACGTAGCAGACAATTGATAATTTTAAGATGGAAAATTTATACAAAAAAAATTGAAGCAACAAATAAATTGATAGAAACAAAAAGTAAGAATTTTTCCAACTAAACGCAGGCAGACAGACAGACACATTGACAGAACTGTGTCAATTTGTAATTAAATTCGATTAAAAGTATTAATTGTGTTGAACACATAAACCACATTGATTGCATTAGATACAATTATGAAATGGCATAAAAAAGATACAAAAATATTTTGAGCTAAAAAAAAAAGTAATAATGAAAATATAGATACAAAAATTGATTTCAAATTAATTAAGTGCAAATGTCTAATAAAATAATTCACATTAGGTGTTTATATCTATTTATTTATTAATTAAAATAGTAAAAATATGTCTATGTCTGCTATGGACTTTAAATCGATGCAACTTTTGTGTTCCGATTGCATTGGAAAGGCAATAAAGCCAGGATGTTTGGAGACCACTAAAAGAATGCGTTAGCACCATTCGCTCCATTAATGAAGTCGATTTTCTATGCTTCTCATACAAATATTTTTTTCATTACTCGCAAATAAAGACTGAAGTGACACTGGTATTTTTAGTGCTTTTTTGTATGTTTTTATACTATCGAGCCCCAACATATGAAATATGAAAACGACACAGAATAGAGCTGCAATTGAAAAAACAAAAACCGCAGATGTGAATCGAAAAAGAGCCAATATCAGCAAACGCCGGGTATACGCTAGTATGTACAGGGTCCGCCATCTAACATTTTTTTTTTTTTTTGAACTAGTGGTTATTTCGATGTCACATCTGATTGTACAGAAAGTTAGTTTTATCCTTCCGCTGAACGAAAATGGTTTTGTATACGATTGAGGAATGGGCAGATGAGCGCTTGGCCGAAGACCCGGAATTTTACCAAAAAATCATCTTTTCCGACGAAGCTCATTTCCATCTTGGCGGCTACGTCAATAAGCAAAATTGTCGTATTTGGGGGACGGAAAACCCGCACGTGATCGAAGAGAAGCCAATGCATCCTCAGAGAGTTACTGTTTGGTGCGGATTTTTGGCCTGCGGCATCATTGGCCCATTTTTCTTCGAAAATGCGGCAGGAGCCGTCGTTACGGTCAATGGCGAACGCTACCGCGCCATGTTAACGGATTGGTTCTTCCCGGAAATCGAAGACGAGGACTTGGACAACATTTGGTTCCAGCAAGACGGCGCACCGTGCCAAAAATAAATTTGATGATCGGATGAACCGTTTTGTTTTTATTGCATTTAAAAAAAAAAAAAGTTACGTGGCGGACCCTGTATATATACATCTCTTTCATATGACTAATTCATTCATGCATTCAAGGGACAACAGGCCAAAGGGCTACAGAAAGGAAGCTGACATTTTTACTGTAGATTCATATGGTGAAAGTGAGCCTAACAAGTAAAGCTACCCAAGTGATACTTACTGATCTTAACGAAACTATGGTTATTTGACTGAGCTAGGAAAAAAACAGGTCCAAATTTTAGGTTTCAAAAACATTTAAATTTCAAAATGGCGGATGCATTATGGAGATTAAGAAGTATAAAATCTGATCAGATTCACTTTCACCTAGATACTAGGAGGTCGCCATACTGCATCCGCCATTTTGAAATTAAAATTCTGGCATGGAATTTGGATTCAGTGAACCCGAAAACCCTCGAGTAATAAATTTCAAGAAGCTTTAAAAATGTATGTTTTTTTTACCCTCCGCCACATCCTCAAAGGGTGTTTTCAACCCTAAAAAAGCTTTACTTGTAAGAAGGAATTTCGTAAACTTTTGACCAGAGGCCTAATGGTGGCCTTGAAAACGCAAAAGCCATATCTCTGGGATGGTAAGACCAAGAGACTTGAAACTGAGAGCATTTGAAACATAGTTAGAAAATATTTTTGGAGTGTTTAAGGGATTTTCGAAGTTAAGACTTGGGACCCGTTGGGTAGGTCCCCAAAATTTTTGGAATTTAACCTTTTTTTTTTATTTTTTAACGTGGATTGATGTGAATGTTGAACCCAGCGAGGGTCCTCGAGGGATATTTATTTTGATTTAGTATAAAATTATGATAAAGGTAATTACTTAGAAGAAATTTTGAAAAATATTGAGTTAAAACCGGATAACAAATATCTTTGATAAAAGAATACCTAGAAGCATGATATTGAGCGCTTTTAAAAGATAGGCTCTTTTGGGTTCAATGTTTAGCTAGGCAACTATGTTAATTTGTCATACGCTGGGCGAACAGATGCCGGACTTGGCAACATCGACTATTCTCTCAATACTTATTAAGAATTTATTTATTTGACTAATATAAAAATAAAAACAAGAAAAAACGTTAACTTTGGTGGAACCAAAGCTAAATTACCCGTCACACATATTTTTAAATAGTTAATGTGTTATCATCAGTGGCTAAGATAAAACTTCGAGATAGGACGGGAAGGGGTCAATTGGTCAACTCGAGTTTAGACATAGTATTGGTACCAATTTTTAAGCTACAAATAAAGATATTCAGAAAAAATTCAAAAATCATCGATAAGTTTATGTGGGCTCTATGCCTTATAATGGGCGTTGCACCATAGTGATGATATTGAATGATATTAGAAGCATTTTTACATAATTTGGAGTCAATACACTGCTTAATAATAACAACCATTTTCATACAAAAAATCGAAAATGGGCGGTAAGCTTGTATGTACATATACATTTAGAAATGGGCGTGGCACATTTGTTTTGATATTGGATGACATTGGAAGTGTTTCTACCCAATTTTGAGTGAATATATACATAAATTATAACTATTTTCATATAATAAATTGAAAATGGGCTGTCGAAAATGGTTGTCGAGAAAAACTTAAGACGATTAGTCTAAAGGTTCAACGGCTACAGATAGGAAGCTGAAATGTAGACAGTAGATTTATTTTATGAAATTGATGAGCTCATTGTGAAAAATTTTTAACTATAGAATACGGGCGTTTCCCATAACTTTGAAATTAGGAGCTTTTAAAAGATCATTAAAATTTTTTCAGTCGTTTTCAGAATTTGAACCCGCGGAGAGCCCCTTCTTTAATGGATTTGTTATAACTCTGTAACGGATTAGAGACTTAATATAAGGCCAATGGTTAATAAATATTTAAAAAGCATCTAATATCAAAAAAAAATTTTGTTTTAATAAGAAAAAAACTTTTATTCAATTTTATATTACATGTATTCAGTTACAAAAGTATTTAAGGCGTCTCATACAAAACTATCTACAGTAAATTACGTATTTAAAAAATATATATCGCAGTTAACTGAATGTAAAATAAAATAAATTTTTACAAAGAAATATAAATTAAAATTTTATAACTAGATAAAAATGTATCTAACATAAAAGATACAATTGTATCTTAAGATACAATTATATCTTAATACTATACAGTTTGTTACAGTTTCTTCAACTTCAAATATTAAATTCCACGCATTTACATACGTCTTAACGAATAAACACTGTAACTCATAAAAACAAATAAACTGCAAATAAATGCCGCTCTAGTTCAAAGAAGCTGCAGATCAAAACAAACTATGCAGTACACACACACACAAAAACACACAGCTACAATTAGACAAAACAAGTTTTACAATTAGTTACGTGTAGGTGATTTTTGAGTAACAACAAAAACTAAAATCTAACTCAATCAAATTGAGTTAAACTCGAGTTTTGCTTGGATTAAATTGTTTAAAACAATTTTCAAAAAAAAAAAAACAAAAGCTTTATACAACTGCGACACATGTTGTCTCGGAATGCTTTTAATAAATTTATATATAAATTGAATTTTTTTTTCCAGTAAAAAGTTTCGAAACAAAAAATATTTGCGTTGCTGCTGCGTTTCAGTTGTTTAACAAACGCGTACGAGTGCAGTTCAAAAGTATCTCAAAATAAACGAGTTGAAAATAATTAAACAAAATGTTTAAACAAATTTTAGCCATCGCACTAATTGCAATGCTTTGCCTTATGCAGTGTGGTGAGTTTGTGTTTTAGAATAAATAAAAAAAATTAAATTAAATATTGGAAATATACTGTGTGGGTCGCAGAAACAATAAAGAATGGCATAAACCGCGCCATATGTCAAATTTTAAATGTCAAAAATAAAAGCTGATTTCATTAAGCATTTTTTTCTTTTTTGAAATTTTTTTAAATGCAAATTTAAGCGCAAAATTTAGACAAATCTTTTTTTTTTTATTGCTTTAAAACTTGTTTTTTTTTTTTTTTTTGCATTGTAATTTAATTTACAGCACCTGACCTTGTCTCTAGATTTTTCTAAGCGAATGTTCTTTAGAAGCTGTAGAAAAAAAATGGTCGTACTAGTACCTTTTATCATAAATTTTTTACGCTTACTTGAGATAATTTGCGTGAGAACAAAAAAATTAAATTGCAATTTGTTGTTTTTTTTCGTAAAAGATACAAATGTATCTTTTTTTTTTTTTAAGATACAAATGTATCTTTTATTTTTTTTAAAGATTGGTTCACCGAAATGAACAGCAAAGAACAGGCAAATAGATCTATAGAGTCACAGATGGATAGTCAGAGGGACAGACGCACGGACAGACAGGCACGACAGACAGACAGACAGACAGACAGACAGAGAAACATATATAACCACCTATTGGCGAACAGACGTGCCTAGCTAAATCGTGATATTTCATTGAAAACTAAGTTAAAACCCATGGAAATATTTAGGGATTGAGCAATAAACTGCTAGGTTTCTTGATTATTTGTTGGACCCGGATTATGTGAAGCTTTTTATTTATTTACTATTTTTATTTGTAATGATTTGGCTTCATATCTAGTTTCCCATTGCAAGTTTCTTAAAGACAAAAGGGATTGAAAATTTTTACTGGATGAGTCTTTCATACAAATCAAGCAGCTTAATAAATAATTTTTTAATATACGAAATATTTATTTCTCTATTTTTCTCTAAACACAGCATCTGCCATTAAATGTTATCAATGTAAATCGCTCACGGATGCAAATTGTGCCAAGGATAAAATTGATGCAAATTCAAATATACGTCAAGTTGATTGTGATCAGGTGCCAAAACCAAATATTATGGATAATTTACAACCAGTTACGAAGTGCAATAAAGTTGTGACAAGCGGTAAGTAATTTTTGAAGCAAGGGGAATCATCTATTTTATTTATAAACAAAAAAGTGCACGTAGAAAATAAGAGAAAAAAAATAGAAATAGAATAAAACAGCTTTGGAAAATTACAGGTAACGTTGGAATTTAAATAGTTAAAGTAAATAATTATAGACAGAATGATGTCATGTTGCTGTCTTTATTTTTGTTGTTGTTCATTTTTTTTCTTTATGTGTACCTATTACGTCTTTGTACAAGTTTATATTGGAGGCCAATGCTAATTAGCATATTGAATTTAACTAATAAAATATTTACACAGCGTACGCACAAAGCTTTAAAAAAATACTTTTTAAATTTAATTCATAAGAAGCAATTTGTGACAAAATGAATTAGATTGCGTAGTAGAGATGGGGGTGTACCGAAATAAATTTGTATGGTATTCACTGAATCTTGCAACATGGCAGAATTGCAAAAATGCAAATATGCAGAAAAAAAAAACAAAAAAATGTTAACTTCGGTACTAAACTTTGGTATTAAATGTAGGACAAGTCTCGTAGAAAGCTCTCGGTAATGGGGATGGTTGACGTATTGATATTTTAATATAACAAAATTTGGTGATATTTATAAATTGAAATAAATTATATTTTAAATAGTAATTTATGACTCTTAACAAAAACTCTCTTAAATAGTTTATTGTAATTTTAAGTGATTTTATATGGGAACCAGATTCTTAATTTTATACTGCATTAGTGTATACCCGGCATGTGCTACTACGGCTCTGTCGGCACTTTTCAGTTTCGCATCTGCTATTTTTATTTTCCAAAGACAGTTTTGCACTTTTTTTTTATATTAATTGCAGCGGAAGCAAAATATGTTGGGGATAGTATGAAAACATACTAAAAAAATACCAGATTTTTAAATGCAGCGTGCCCAAAATATATTGGAGCTGGTATAAAAACATACAGAAAAACAGAAAAAAAAAAATTTTTTTTTTCTTTGGTTGCAGCGGTAGTAAAAAAAAACATACATGAAAGCAAATCATTTATTTGTGCGAAAATTAGAAATTTGTATTTACTTGGTTGGAAGGTTTCAACGTTCATTGTGGACATAGAAACATATTTACTATTTTGTATATTTAGATTAATGTGTTAAAAAAAAGAATTATTTTTTTTTACCATATTTAAAACAAGAAAGAACTCTGAAGTCGACAACAAAATACCCTCTACCCAATCTTGATATACCTTAAGTTTAGTTTTATCTTAGTACCAAACTATTAGATTGAATTTTCACACAAAAACTCAAAAGAATGGAATAAATTTGTATGGGGGCAATACCTAAAATTTTTTTGTTCCAACCCATATTGGGATCTTTTATTGGGACTATCATAGGCATAATTTGTACTTAATTTGAAGTTCTTAGAATAAGAAACAAAAAAATTTTAAGCAAAAACGAAAATTTTGGGGTTAATTTGTATGGAGGCTACCCCTAAAAATGGGGCTAGAGAAAAACCCTTTGCAAGTGAACATTTGACGGCTTAGGATAGTCTAAGTTTCAAATATGGTAGCCCCATCTCTTATAGTCTCCGAGACAAACTCTCTTATACGGCAGACAGCAAGACAGATAGACATAGCTATATGGACTCGCCTTTCAATACTGATCAAGAATATATACTCTTTATAGGGTCTATCATGCTCCCTTCTACCAGTTACATACATTAACCCTCTGGGTCCAGGGTATAAAAAAGAAAACTGAAAACCTATTTATATTTCGTAAACCCGAAAATAAGTTTTAAATTTCTTTGGTGTCTATATGCTATAGTAACGCGATCCTAGGTGGACGTGTCATTCATGCAAACTATGTAGAACCGAGAAAAGCTTACGTTTTGAGTTCCAACTCAATATCTTTATGGTGTCTCCTTTAATATATTATAAACTTTCCGACCATAATCATTTTGTTCACACAAATAATTTTCACAAAAAAAACTCTGTGAGAAAGGGTATATTCAGTTTGTCAAAAAGTTTGTAAAGCATTGAAAGAAACATCGTAGACTCCATAAAGTACATATATTCTCAATCAGCTCGACGAGTCTAGTCGATCTAGCCATGTCCGTCTGTCTGTAATTACACGTTTCATTTGCTCAGTTTTAAAGATATTAAACTAAAAGTCAAATACAATAAAAGCAGTCGAATGTCAACCCATTTTGAGGTGGGATCTCTATAACATATAACCCTTATAAAAATGGTTATTTATGAAACGGTTTATTTCAAATATGTTCAAAATACTTATTGTAGCAACCTATGATCATAATGGGACACATGATTAAAGTAGGAATATTATAGCATATAACCCCTTTACAAAACAAACGCACATATTCATTCAAGAAAAGCTAGTCTTATCATCGTGTGATGGGTATTTAAGCTTCGGTTCCACCGAAGTTAACATTTTTCCTTTCTTTTTGATTATTTGCCTTAGGAGAATCTTCAATAGACACCACCATACAAGTGATAGTGTGAGATTCTTCTTCACAACCTCCCTCCCAGTTTTTTTAAATTATTTAATTTTGTGCAAACGATGATAACATTGAGAACAAATTGGCTAATTGGAGTAACAGCAGAGGTAGAGAGAACATAGAGAACAGCTGATAGAGTAAATTTACACAATACCGTTGCTATAATGTTGCATTAATGCACTATTGCAAGCTTAATGTCGGTCGGAGAGACTTATGTATAGCCTTTATTTACTTAACTTACAAAATCATAAAACGAATTCAAGACCGAATCGCTTTAGCAGAAAGTACAATGTTTGATGGATTTAGGGAGTTCAACAATTTTCAGAAGTTACATATTTATTTTTATTTTATTACTTTTCTTTTTAGACAAAGCCGGCACAATTGTCTCGCGCGATTGTCACTTCGGAAATTGTCGGCCAGAAGGAAAACGAATGCAGCGTCTCGCACAGTCGTCAAGTGGAGAGTTGCTACACGTGCAAGGGCGATTTATGCAATGCCTCCGGCGCAAGTGGATTTATGATTCTCAGCGTAACTGCGCTATTGGGTCTTGTTGCTGTACAACTGGCTTTGTAATGAATTTTTTGCAAAAATTGTTAAAATTTAGTTTAATTTTAATGTGGTATTTTGATATTTCTTTTGTACAAACTAAACAATTTAATTGGCTTAAAGTAAAAAATAAAAAAAAAAATTAACTTTAATAAAACTTACCAAAATTTTATTTAGTTAAGTTTATTTAATTATTATTTAATTTATTTTATTTATTAATTTTCAACTATTTTTCTAATGCAGCGACACAATTTTTTCTTAACTGGCAATGCTGCACGCTGTAATGAGCTGCGTTGCTGCTGCTGCGCTGCTGCTGCTGCGCTTTTTTTTTTTTTTTTTTTGTATGTGTCTGATTAACGGCACTTCTTGCAAAACCGAAGTAAACTTTTTTAAAACGCCAAATTTACATTTAAATTTCACTTAAACACAAATTATTTCATAAAGCACAAACAATAAAACACACAAATTTTTCATTCGTAAGAATTTAAAATATTTTAATAAACATTTAAGCACAAAAATCATAAAAATATTCAGGACCAACTCGAAACACGCACGAACAAAAAAACACAACAAAACAAACTGCGGCTTTCTTCAAGTTTTGCTCTACTTCGATGTGTGTGTGGGTGTGTGTGTGTGTGTATGAGGAGAGCGATCGAATTGTTATGAAAAAGGAGTAGAAAATTAGTGATGTGCTTTTGAGCAGAATTAAATATTTTCAATTTGAAAAAATGAAAAGAAAAATAAAAAATAAAGAAGAAAATAACAAAAACCAACAAAATTTAACGAAAGACCGAGTGCATCCAAGCACTAATTACAACTACCGCTAATTGGAAAAAAATGGAACGATTTGTGAACCGCCTTTTTTTTTCGATGCGGCATATGTAGGTATCTTCTACAATTAGAATAGCGCTTTCCCCGTCGCCAAGGCCGAATATTTTTAGAACCAAACAACCTGCACCAAATCTCAACCAATTTACAGCCTTGCTTGGGGTGAAAAGTAATCTCCTTGACCGCCCGAATGTGCTGCTTGTGCAAAAAACATTATGGAGCCTTATAGCCCGTTCATATTTAGCCAAACATGCCAAATTTCAGTGCGATATTTCCCTTTGTTTTGTTTTGGAAGTAGAGTATGGACAAAAAAGATTTTCGTTCTATCATAAAACAATATTTTTAAGAAGCAAAACGGCGAAGGATACAGAAGAAGAGTTGGATAAATATTAAGGGGATAATGTTCCGTCAGATTACACCATCAAATATTTGTTTCGAGAGTTTTCTTGGTGGCTGCAACTCTACTACCTATGAAGTCCGCAGCGGTAGGCCCTCCGATGCGGTTACACAAGCCAAAGTAAAAAATACATGAAATGGTTTTGGCTGAATGGAAAGTGAAGTTGCGCGAGCTAGTAGATACTAGTGATTAGTACTGGGCGAGATTCTGCATATGAAAAAGTTATCCTGCCGCTGGGTGCCGCGCATGCTCACTCCGGAAGAAAAACACAAACGCGAGAGCACTTCGAAAGAATGTCGGAATCGAGAGGACTTTTGGCGTCGATTGGTAACTTTTGATGAAACCTGGATGCACTATTACACACCAGAAAACAGAATGAGCGCCCGGCCGGAGTGAACTGAAGCCGACACGAGTGCTCCGAAGCAGCCGAAAGGATTATCGATTTTCTGTGATTGTCATTTCTTATTCCTCGTGGACTATCTCGATTTGAGCGATTGAAGGCCGAAATCGCTGCAAAACAGCCTCACATGAAGTGAAAACAAAATTTTGTCTTTGCAAGACAATGCGACGGCGCACAAGAACATCGCAACCGCGGCTAAAATCAATGATTTTGGGCTCCGCATCTACCGTATTTGCCCGATTTTGGCTCCCTTGGACTATTATCTCTTCCCAAACCTCAAAGGATGGCTCATCAATAATAAATTCACAATTAGCAAATCATCGACGACGCAAAAAAGATTTTGGACCGGGATCAAGAAGTTAGAAAATCGCTGGAATAAGTGTGTCGAGCTAAAATAATATGGAGCTGGATACAAGAGTGCGATGTATCTAGCGAAAACCATTGCCAAGTCTTTGGTAATGTCGAAATTATACGTTAGGTGTTTTAAAAAAATTGTCCTTTTGATTGAAGCAAACTTTTTAAGCGAGTGAAAAAGACGAACACTTTTTGGTGAGACAATATCGGGACGCACGGTCTTCTTGCATGCCAAAACCATGATTTTGATTTGCTCCAAAGTGTACAATTTCATGCCGTCATTCAGATGCTAGAACAGTTCAGATGCTACTGAATGTGCACAAGGAATCATTGGGCGAAGCGGTTACGGTGTTGAGATAGCCAATGTAGCCGTGATGATTATTCCTCAACTTGCAGTTTGGCAAATTCCAGACTATAATGGTGCGAGAAACGAATGCAGAACCTCTAAAACTGTGTGATCAACTTACTTAGCGGTGAAAGTGGTTCACAGCTTTATGGCTTTGTCATAAGACCCAGATACATAGCATTAAAGGCGAACGACAACACATCCTTAGTGCCAGTAGACGAATCGTACAGGCGCAGAGAGAGAGCATAGTTGCCTCGTATGAGATTACAACACTGCTAATGAAGTGGGAGTGTCCATAGTGATGATTCCGGGAATAAATGAAGTGAGTGTGCATATCGCTTCCAGACAATCAAGGTCTTATAATGATGATGAGATGTTGGTATCCGAATCCATGGAACCAAAACATGGTTTCCAACAAACAAATTTTTATAGATTTATATTATTCGTAAACAGAACGACAAGCGTGATCCGAAGCAGCGTGAAAAATGAATCTGTTATTGTGCCGATGTCTGTTTGCACATTATTTTCGAACTTTCTCAACACATAGTCCAGTATTTCGCTTAGAAATCGATGTTATTACGTAGAAATAAATGAGGAACGTTCGAAGCTGTTCACATTAATTGGGAAACGTTCGACAAGAAACTTAAATAGAGCTGGAGATTCCATTTTTTCCGATTATCCGTCTACGTCTTCAAACTAGTGAGGCACAATGAGATCTTATTCATTACTGGAATTTCCTGTATCCAGAAGCATGAGGCAAAGATGTGCTTTGTTGGTCATGTTCAGTTAGATGAAAAACGGAATTCATAGACATAAAGTGTGGTACCTATGGGAAAAAAAGAACAAAACTTTAATTTTGTGAAAAGCAAGAAAATAAAAAGGAGAAACTTACCCGCAGCTAAAAGTGTTTTTTTTTTTTTATAAAATTCTTGCTAAAAGGTTTATGTTAATTTAAAAATAATAATAATTAGGCTATCCACAAAATTAGCGTCAAATCATTTAAAATTTTATAAAAATTTTATTTCAATTTGTGTAAAATTACAATCAAAAATTGTAAAAAAAAAATATTGTTCTGCTTAAAAACTATATTCGACACGGAATGCTTTTGTTTGTAGTGGAGATTCATACATAAATTGAGCGTTAAATAATTAATTTATATAGAAGAAATAAAGAAAGAAATATGATATGATTTGTTAATTAGAAAAAGAAAATCATGGACGGATTTGATTTTCATTTAAGTCGAACACTTCGCGAACGGAGACTTCGTAGTCATTCTAGCAAGGCACATAAATTACTATTTAAAATTTCTTATTATTAAAATTAATTTATCCAACGTGATGCAATGCCCATTGTTGTCAGCGCTGCTCCAATAAGCAAAGCGACAAAAACTTATTCGCAGCGCCGGAGCTGAATTGCAGCCATCTTTGAATTGCACGTGCAATATTCCATGAAAATATTATAGCTGCCCGTACGCATTAAACAGAAACGTTCATCACGTTCAATGCCTGGTTCACCCATGTAAGCGCACGGAAATAACGCCATTCGCCGTGCACTTTTTGACGTATTTTACGGCACATCGTAGGGGCGTACACCGGGCAAATGTTCCAATTCACCCGATTGTGCGCAGTCCGTAATGGCTAAAGTGCTATTATCGAAAGGATCACCACACTTCGGATCGTTATCGGAGCGACAGTCCCAACATTTGATGGCTTTAGCTGTTTTGTTTTGATTAGAACAAAAAATAAAACAACAAAAACACGCTTTAATTTTTTTTGTTTTTGTAATACAAAATGCAGCACTTTACCTGTTTGCAATGCGCAAACGAATAGCAGCGGCGTTAAACAAATACATTCTTGTAGCTTCATATTGTACTATGTTGTCTTTGTGTTACTTTTGGAATATTTGAAATATGTAGAAACGTTTAAATAATTAAAATTATTAAAGCAAAATAAGAATGCAATCGAAAACGCCCTAAAAATTATGATGCGCAGTGGCTTACGTACAAAAAGCTAATTGCTGCGTGACGTCAGCCTCTTGTAGCATTTAGCTCTACCAGGTGCTACCAGGTTTCAGTTAATTGAAAAAAATGCACAGAAATATTAAAAAATACCAAAAAAATTATAAGCGCGAAACATTTAAAATAACATTTTTAATTCTAAGGTGACCATATTTGCAAATTAAAAACATTATTTGTTTGTATGATTTAAAAAAATATTTATTAGATATCAGCTTCCAATTAAACTGCTCTTCAAATATTTGTCTTTTAATATAAAATTGATTTTTATTTTTAAATTTTTTTTATTTTTTTAACATATAACAATTTTTGTTGTATTATCAAAAGTTTCCTTGTACTCGTAGTACACTGCTTCTTCGTCTTCGTTGCTATCGGTTTCATATTCCTCCTCATCACTTTGCATATCATCGACTTCGCAGATCTTTCCAATATAATAAATTGTTATACGATCAAGTCCCAAATTAATCAAGTATGCCAAAATCATAACCAATATTCAATTTAAATTTTTTTTTTTTTTTTTTTTTTAAATTTAATAATTTATAAAAATTAAAAAAAAAAAAAAAAAAAAAAAATACATTTACTGTTTGGTATTTTTTTGGACTAGTCTATACAAGCATGCTGGTATTTTTTAAAGCATTCTTAGCAACAGCAACGACAACAACACAAAAACAGCTCAAGTGCCTTATTTATTTTTAATTTTAATTAAACTTAACTTTAATCTTAGTGCTTAAAACGAAACGAAATACAAATAAAAAAATATAAAATGCATATTTTAAATTATTGTACACTTTTATTGCTGCTCGCTGTAAGCGGTAAGTAATGCGCAACGTATTTGTTTATTACTAAGCTCAGCTTTGGGTGTGGTTTGCGACTCAAACAAAACTCATGGCTTAATTAATTATTTAATAATTATTAAAATATATAAACAAATATATTATAGGCACACTGGCCATACGCTGCTATCAATGTTCATCGGATCAGGATCGTAAAGGACATGACAGTTGCGGCGCATATAAACGTTTCAATAGCACCGAACACATTGCAATCGAATGCAATAGCGATGAATCGGCAATGCCCGGATCATTTTGCATGAAGGTAGTGCAACAGGGTCCGCGTGGTTTTATATGTAAGTCTTTTTTAATATGTGTTGTTATCTATAATGATTTGTTTACTTTTTTTTTCACAGGGGACGGACGCTGGCGTCAGGTAATACGTCGTTGCGCTTCTGTCTCAGACACAGGCGTCACAGGTGTCTGTAATTGGGGCGTCTATGAGAATGGTGTCTATTGGGAAGAATGTTATTGTTCAGGTGATAGTTGTAATGCTGCTGCTAGCCTTAAAATTAATTATGCGCTCCTCAGCATAATGGGTGTAACAACTTTATACTCATTACGCCGCTGGTTGTGTAAATAATACACAGAAGCAAAATGCCAGCACTTCGCTAGACATTCCCACATTTCTACATATCAATTTGCCGTCCAAAATTTTTAAACTATTTTACTTTTTTATTTTTTAGGCATTAAAGTGCAAAGAATCTCTGTTTTTATGTACAAAAAAAAAAATATATGTATTAAAAATTTATATACCTAAAATCCAGCGCATTACTGCTGTAACTCACAGCCACGTCCTTCGCCAGCAGCGACACCGCGCAATTTTTGTAATCCACCCACAACCCAACCAGCATTTTTATCTTTTGCAATGGCAGAGTACAGAATTAGTGAACCATCGGGGTAACTTTTCATTGCCATATACGAATGTGGTTCTTCAAGCCACACGCGCACTTCTTGCTTCGCTTCTTCATCATCGCTATCGGCATTATTTATTGTATTAGAATTAGCGCCAGCTATGGAATCACCATACGATGCTGCACCGTACCATTGCCGATAGAGTTGCACGGGCTGATTGCGTTGTGTCCAGACGAAAACGCGCAGCAAAAAAGCGCATAAAAATATTTATATCGCGTCTAACCGTGACAGTATTTAGCTCATTGAAGTTGCTTAGCTGCTTCAGTAATTGGCTTCCGATTTGTCGATCTGTGGTAAGCTTTTCATGTATTTATTTCTAATTATTTTTTTAGTTATTAGTTACCTATTGGTCTTGCTAGTGTTATAAGTATTGCTGCGGCAATGCGTTTCATGCTTTCGAATTCTTCGTTGAGTAAATTTAATTCATTCGCTGCGCTTGGCGGTTGATTGCTGTCATCTTTTGTGTTGCGTTGGCGAAATCCCATTTTTACTATTCTTATTCGAAATTTTATTTATGTAAACAACAAAGTAAACTTGATTTTAGAATTTTGTTTGTTGAGCTCCAAAATGTTTGATGTCCAAAAATAATTTGAAAGTTTATGATATTTTCTATCTTCAAACTTTTAAATTACTGGCTGGATGGAGTGTAACTCTTAGACAAGTTTAATTACTTTTTTTATTCTTTATCAGGTGTTTTTGTATTATAACTTTTTTATTCCAAATTTTCTCTGAAAATGTTTTTTGGTTTCCGAATCATCAGCAAAACAAGAGCAACATATATTACTGGTGCCCCATGATTAGTGCGCAATGAGACACTAAGCGAGACCCGCGAAAAAAAGATCGGAGATAGCCTTAGTTTCAAATTATCTGCGAAATACACTGAAGTGAGTTAATCTCTGGCAACACTGATGATCTACAGAAAAGCAATGTAGCTAATTAAGCCTTTAGATGTTTAGGTAGTAGCAGGTCTGACTTCTATTCGAAATCTTTTACTTCGAGTGGTCTGGTGCCATTTCAATCGAATGGCGTTGGGATTAGTTAAAGATACATGGCGTGGAAGGCTGAAGGGACTGTGGCAACAATTTTGTCTCTTTATAAAATTCTAGCTATTTAGCTCAGAACTGATTGGAATTCAAAATAATTGAATACAAGGTCTGATCGGTGTTCTTAATCTGGTACCATTCGTGTGTGACAGGTATATAAGCTTTAGTCCAACCGAACGATTTTCCTTGTTTTATTTTTATACCCTGTACCCAAAGGGTAAAAGGGTATATTAAGTTTGTGCGAATGTATGTAACAGACAGAAGGAGGCAAGATAGACCCTATAAAGTATATATATTCTTGATCAGCATTGGAAGGGGAGGGGTCCGTCCGTCTGTCATGCTGTCTGCCGTATGAAAACGATTATTTCGGAGACTATAAGAGGTAGAGCTTTCACAATTGAAACTTAGACTCTCCTAGGCCATCAAGTATGCACTTACAAACGGTTTTTCTCTAGACCCATTTTAAGGAGTACCCCCATACAAATCTACCCCAAAATTTTGGGGTTTTGCATAAAAACATCATTGTTTTTTATTCTAGGAAGTTCAAATTTAGTATAAATTATGTCTATGATAGTCTCAATAAAATATCCCAATATGGGTAGGACCAATCAAATTTTAGGTATAGCCCCCATACAAATTTACACCAAAATTTTGGATTTTTACATAAAAACGTCATTGCTTTTTATTCTAGAAAATTTAAATATAGTGTAAATTATGTCTATGATAGTCCCAATAAAATATCCCAATATGGGTAGGACCAACAAAATTTTAGGTATAGCCCCCATACAAATTTACCCCCAAAATATTGGGTTTTTACATAAAAACGTCATTGCTTTTTATTCTAGAAAATTTAAATTTAGTATAAATTATGTCTATGATAGTCCCAATAAAATATCCCAATATGGGTAGGACCAACAAAATTTTAGGTATAGCCCCCATACAAATTTACCCCAAAATATTTGGGGTTTTTACAGTAAAAACGTCATTGTTTTTTATTCTAGAAAATTTAAATTTAGTATATTTTATGTCTTTCCATATTATGTTTTCCCAAAATATCCCAAAATGGGTAGGGCCAACAAAATTTTAGGTAAAGCCCCCATACAAATTTACCCCAAAATATTGGGTTTTTACATAAAAACGTCATTGCTTTTTATTCTAGAAAATTTAAATTTAGTATAAATTATGTCTATGATAGTCCCAATAAAATATCCCAATATGGGTAGGACCAACAAAATTTTAGGTATAGCCCCCATACAAATTTACCCCAAAATATTGGGTTTTTACATAAAAACGTCATTGCTTTTTATTCTAGAAAATTTAAATTTAGTATAAATTATGTCTGATAGTCCCAATAAAATATCCCAAAATGGGTAGGGCCAACAAAATTTTAGGTAAAGCCCCCATACAAATTTACCCCAAAATATTGGGTTTTTTACATAAAAACGTCATTGCTTTTTATTCTAGAAAATTTAAATTTAGTATAAATTATGTCTATGATAGTCCCAATAAAATATCCCAATATGGGTAGGCCCAACAAAATTTTAGGTATATCCCCATTCAAAGATATACCCGATTTTTTAAGTTTTTCTATGAAAATGCAATTCAATGAGGTATGGTAGTCAAATAGAACCTAATTTAAGGTACATATAGATTGGGTACAGGGTATCTTGCAGTCGAGCATACTCGACTTCAGCGTTCTTTCTTGTTTTATATGACACCGTTTGAACATACAATTTATATTCACTTCTATATTCGGAAGTTTTGGGTTTAGTCTCAACAAGGCTTTTTTCACCATTTTCTCGTGGATCCGTTTTTTTTTTTTAAATATTATTCACAGTTTAGTTACTTTATTTATTTAAAATCCATTTAAAATGATGCCATAACTTTAGTTGGCTAGTATTCCAGAATACAGATCGGACCAACAGAATATACACAGTATGTTCAATAAATAAGGGAACTTTTTGTTTAAATCATGGAACACGTAACGCCATCTATTGAACGTTGATAACATTAGAAAGGTATCGAATCTCATTGACATGAAAACCCGGCTACACCCTTTGATCAAATAATTTGACTTTAATTGGTTTTCTTTAATAACATTTATTTTGCATATTAATTACACCTTTTTGTTTAACATTGATTTTCATCTCATTATCTTTCAATATAATAATTTTTTTTTTTATTGTTATAAATTTTTTTTTCTTCCAATTTGAACATAAAATGACAAATTTATTTTGACATTTCTTTTTTTTTAATTTTTTTAAAATTCTTAACTTCATGTTTTATTGTGTTTTTGCACACAGATTTGACGAATTCTCTTAATACTTTTTTTTTCTTCTTCTTCTTCTGACTTAATTTAATAATATATTTTTTTTTTCTTCCTTTTTTTCCATTTTTTTTGTACCATATACTAAAATCGACTTGTATGCCTTAAAAATTATACTTAAAAAAAAAAATATAGAAAATTTAAAGTGTTTTGAAATTGAAAAAAAGCCTACATAAGTGTTTTTTGATTTTTTTGCAGTGCAAAAATTAGATTTTGTGATTTATGATTTGTGTTTGAGTAAAGTAAAGATTTATATGAAGAAAAATTTCCCGCTATATAACAGTTTATGTACCTCTGCTCACTTAATGCTAAATAATTCTTTATTACTCTATAGACTATATAGAATCTTCATTGACTGCTGTCTGGCATGCTACTAACTTTCTAACGAAGTGAAAAAATTGCTCGATGGAAAATGTTAAAAAATATAAATAATAAAATTTTAAACAAATCATAGCTGTATGCCTTAAAGTATGCAAAGAAAATTTAATAATAAAAAAAAATTAAATATTTTCTTGTTCCTTTTTGTACACACTTTACGAACAAACATTCATAGACACATATATGAAAAAAATTAATTATTAACTATATTTCATTCAACTAAATCACATTTAGGTATATAATATACGTAGAGCCTTCAGATTAGATAGACTTAGCGCCTGATTTTCTAGAACACTAGTTTACTACAGAAAAAGGAGTTCTTTCTGTTGGAACTATTTTTATGTATTTTGGGGCGTTGATAACAAAAATTGACACCATTTTTCTTAAGAAGCATTTTCGAGCTATACTCAAAACAGGTTTTTTTTTTATTTTTTAAAAACCTAAACAAAAGAACATTTCCCTATCTTTTAGTGACAGTGCTATATATCTATGTAGGTGTCATCCTAGATAAAAAGCTAAACTGGAATGACAATTTAGACGAACGGGGTGGCCAGCACTTGATAAAGTGACCAACCGCAAACGTTTACAGAAGGTTCAAAGGAGTGGGAGATATTCATTAGTGGTGCCCTACGTACCATAAATCTGATGCACTAAATATTCTCCAAAATACTCTCCTGTAGATCTCATATCCAAAGAACTGGCAGCGAACACAGCTATGAGAGTAAGGGAGACATCAGGCTGGCTCAATTGCAACTATGGACACTAGAAGATACTCGGCACCAGCCACAGTCTACTGAACATCAGAAAGTACAAAATTTTTATCCCAACAAGAGCACAAGAAGGAGGCCTACCCCGTTATGAAACCAACGTCATAAATATCTATACAGATGGGTTAAAATTTGAAGCAACGGTTAGAGGAGTTATCTTTTCCCTGGACCTGGAGATTAGAAAATCTTTCAGACACTGCAGCGTTTTTCAAGCTGAAATGATCGATATACACGAAGCCATGCATTATCTAGGGCGCCACTCAGGTAGTAGACAAAAAGTATACATCTTCTCGGATCAGTCAGCCTGCCTTAAAAGCGCTTGACTCACACAATAATAAAATTAAATTACCTCCCAGTGCCGCACATATCTCAACGAGATAGCTGAGCAATGGAATATTTGCCTCACATGGGTTGCGGTTCACCAAGATATATTTGGTAATTGCAAAGCAGATAGATTGGCCAGAGAAGGTACAAATTCCGTTATTCCTCGAGGAGTTCGACGGGAATGCCCATGGCCTCTCTGAAGCTGTTAGTGAGAGAGGAAATAATCAGACTAGCAGATATTAGGTGGATCACAAATCCCAAATGTATTATCTCGAAATTTACTTGGCCAGAATACAACATTAAACGAACAGCCCAACTCATGCGCCTTAATAAACAGACTTTATCCATGATGGTTGGAGCTCTCACGGGACACTGCCTGGTTGGCAGACATACCGTCCGACTAGGGGTACTATCAAATGACTTCTGTAGAAACGAGGAAGAGGAGGAGACAGTGGAATATTTTCTTTGCCACTGCCCAGCCCTTGGGAGAATTAGGTTAAAATACTTGGCAGGCTGTTTCTCGATAGTCTGGCGGAGATTGCATCAGTCAAAATTGGTGCAGTAGTCGCCTTCATAAGGAAACCGAGCTGGTTCGTGTAGGGAGAAATAGATGAGGGATCATATGGTATCACAATGGGCCTATCTGGCCTAGGTGACGTCGCGAGAAACCGCCTCGGACATTCTAACCTAACCTACTTTTTAAAAATCTGAAGAATGCATTCAGGAAGATATTTCCTTTGTCTACAAGACAACACACTACTTGTGAATATCGAAAATGGAATTTTTCACACGTTTTGAAAAATAAGTAATTTTCACTCCCGTTTATTTTCCTGTATAAAAATACTTTTTTTTTCTAAATTAAGACAATTTCTTTACGAAAACATGAAGCCTAAAATTGTCGAAATCGTACGAAAAAATGTGGAAGTTATTAGTTTTTTTAGGTTATGTCAAAAACGGTTCTTAAGAAAAATTTTTGGTGAACATTTTTTAAAACTATGTACCAAAATACATAAAAATAGATCTATGAAAGACAACCCCACGCGATGTAGCCAACATTTGTAAACTAGTGAAATATTATTTATTAATTTTTTTTTTTTTTTGATTTTTTTGACGTAAATCAAACCACAATCGGAGTACGCGGATCTAATGTTTTGCTATCGGTTAATGTCGATGATAATGAACATGATGTATTCATGTTGTTGTTGTTAATACGACTCGAATCACCATCACCATCGTCATCAACATTGTCCACATCAAGATTACCGTTAGTTTCGCCATTGCTAACAATGGTATATGTTTGCGCTGGCACATGATGCACTTCAACATATTCCGTTATGGTCATCGGTTCGCTGTATGATAACGGTGTACTTAAAGCACGACGCAACGGTGGCGATGGTGTACGTATGGCATAAAGTGATGTACTTGAGGTGGAACTTGTTGGACTTAAAGTAGAACTTAATGGTGGTAACAATGAAATTGGTGAAAGTGGTTGTTGTTGTTGTTCCAACAAAATATTGTTCGCCTCAATATTTAAATCCAATGACTGTTGTTGTTGTTGTTCTTGTTGTTCTAATAATTCGAGCGTTGTTGTTGCTGTTTCGTCAGAACTTGAATTTTCCATAATCTCCGCCATAGTCTGTTGTATACGTATATGCGCAATATCTTCTTCATTATCTGAATCATCTGAATTAAGTGTATAATAGATTTGCGCTGCCAGTGTTTCCGGTGCAAAAATGCTACGAAATTGACGTAAAAGCTCGGAATCGGCTTTTTCAATATCTGCTGCGCTTGGCTTTGACATTTCGTCGTCTGTCATCGTCGTCTTCGCTCCATTCAAGTATATTTCATTAAAACTAAAATCAGTTGAGCAATCTTTAACACTTCGTTGACCTCGTCAAACTTTACCCTTTTGCGTTTTGCCTTTTGTTGGCGTTTGTTGTTGTTGCTGTTGTTGTTGTGTGCTGCTGGTAATGCTGTAATGTGTGGATTCTATGTTGTAATATTTGTAATTAACGCTACTACGACTACTCACCCATCATCTGCACCCAATTTTGTTGTTTGTGTTTGCACCGTCGACATGGTATTCTTGCTGAAGGGCGCTTGAAATGATGTCGATGTTATGGTAAAATAGCCACCAGGTTTCGGTTTCAAATGTCGATTGTTCATTTGCATATGCACAGTCTTCATGAATTCAATCTGATGCGCTAACTTTTGTATTTGTTCCTGTTGCAATTATTAAAAAAAAGAAGATTATTAAATGCTCTTATTTTTTCATTAGTTGCGTATATGTATTACCTTTAACTCTTCGTTTTCCTGATATAAATCGGGTGATTCTTCTGGTACTAAACCGACACCATTTAATGAAAACGATGCTGTTATGCTGCGCACTTTGGCTTTCTGATCCCATTTGTCTCCTTGTCCTTTGAAAACGCGTGCAATTTTAGGACCAAATACCAGCGCAATAGTGGTAGTCGTGGAGAGCTGTGTGCGCACAAAGCCCAACATGTATTTGTAATCGGGTCCTGCTTGTGGAAACAGGAAGATGCTTTGAAAAAAAGGGAGTAGAGGTGATTAATTTGAGAAATTTTTTTTTTACAAGAAGTTTGATGAATAGTAAAGTGGAATCAGAATTAGAGAAAAACGTTAACTAGGCTGGATCCGCAGCTTAAATACACGTTACAATCTTCAAATAGTTTATGTATGATCAACAGTGAATTAGGATAGAAAAAGGCATGATAGACTCCATGAAGTATACACATATACCCTTTGGCCATTATTTCGAATACTTTAAGTGATACAGTCTCTTAACTTAAAACTTCAATTCAGTAGAATCCCGCAAACATTTTCGTTACTTAATAATCTAAAAAAAATATACCAAATCTTCAAATTGTCTTAAATGTTTTTTAGCTTCGTAAAAGGCTAGAGTAGATAGATAGAAGTGACTAAGGAAAGTCCCAAGCAAGTAGCCCAGCCCAAGTATGCCCAGCGGCCTTATGCCCAGAGCTAGTACTGACTCATCATAGCCAGCCTGTGGAGTTCCCAAGTATCCGCGTTCTGTTTGATCTGAGTGCGGGTCAGGTGCACAGAAAGTGCTCCAGCGTTTCTGTTGCATCCTCTTCTTTGCAACTTCTGCAATGCCTGTTGAACAGGATTCTGGTCTGACCGCATGCTCCCCGATGGGTTAGTGTCCCGTTTTGGTAGCTGTTAGTCTAGCGAGGCCTTTACGCGAGTTATCTAACAGTGTGTTTGAACGTGTGTGTTTTGCGTCTAACTTAGGCTTAATCGTTCTACCTTTCCTGCAGCTGTTCAGATTTGACCATTTATTATAGATTGGCGAAGTGGTTGCTAATGGCAGAGATTACTGCACTCATTGGAGTAACTACCTGAACCGGTTGGGAGACGCTAGCTGATGCCTCCCCTGACAAGTAGGTCTGCGTGCTCGTCACTGTGCCCCGGAACCCAAGAGAGGATACTAGAGTTTGTTTGGCTAGCTTCATTCAGCCGCTTTTTTCAGTCCCTAATCAACTTTGACTTGGTGACGTGAGAGTCTGAAGCCTTTATGGCAGCTTGGTTGTCTGAGAAGAAAAACACCGATCTGTCGCGGATGTTCAGCTCCACAAGCAGCTCACAAGCTACTAGTATAGCGTGAACCTCCGCTTAGGAAACACTGCAGAGACCCGGGAGTCGAAAAGATTTTTCAACACCCAGGTCCTCTGAGTATACTCCAGAACCCACACTGCAGTCCATCTTTGAGTCATCGATGTAGATTGACAGGCCGGCATTACACCCCAACAGACCAGCCTTCCAGTGCTGCCTGGAGGGCAGAAATGTCCTAAAAGATTTACTGAAATCTGGGCAGGTAGCTTTGACAGGACAGCGCTGTGGCCATAGTTTTTTGGCGACCAGAGGCCTGATTCTCTCAGGCGAAGTGTGCTTTTTGCTGTCATTTCATTAGTGTAACGTTCAATGGGAAGAATATTGAGCAGTTCGATAAGAGCTTCCGAGGGGCAAGTACGCATCGCCCTGTAGCTACCATGCAAGCCGATCTCTGCACTTTGCTTAGCTTGGTTATATTGTACTGGTTCCTCAGGGCAGGCCACCAGGCAAAGGCACCGGAGCACAAAATAGGGCAGACTACTGCTGTATAGAGCCAAGAGCCATCTTCGGCGTTAGGCCACAGCCGTTGCCGAATAGTTTAGAGCAGAAGTAAAAGGCAACAGTTGCTTTCTTAACCCGTTCTTGGATATTGTCTTTCCAGTTTAGCTTAGGATCTAGAGATAGACCAACGTACTTAGCCCTGTTGGACAGAGTTAAACGGATACATCCTAACTTAGTTCAGTTCGGTGTTTTATATCGTTTGGTGAAAAGCATCAACTCGGTCTTTTCTGACTCTAAGTCCACAACTAGTGGCCCATTTACTAAGTCGACCCAGTGCTCCCTCCGGTATGCTGCTTAGCACATCCGGAAAAAGACCCGATACTAGTACCACAAGATAAGGCTAGAGTAAGATAAACATATTTTCTGTACTGTATTTAACAAGGTTTTCTTTTATATTGAATAAAACGCACCAAAAATATATATAAGCAGAATAGAAAGAGACAGTTGGGAAATACTTCACCTTGCATAAGGTGCTAAAGTGTATTAAAAAGCAACAACAGTTTTAACAGCAAAAGGTGAGTGGACTACAGGGCTTGAATTAGACCACATATAGGCGAGCTGCACTGATAAGAGATGATGAACGTTATGCGCATAATTGTACCCAAGCTGATACAGGTGAACTGTTCTCCGACCTTGACTTGATATTGACTGGTGTACAGTTTTATTTTAAGAATTTAATAATTAAGTAAAACAATGTGTACGGTCACTTCTCATTTAACTCTAACAATTACGTATTTTCTTGTCACAATTATAATAATCCTTTTTCATTCAATTTCTCTCGAACAAATTGCATTAATAATCAACACTTTTTAAAAGGTTTTTAATTTTAATACCACTCAAGTTGATGGGATACATTTAATTTCAATGCAAACACAATAAGGTTCAAATACAGTACGCAGCACACAGTACGATGTCGTCTCCGATGCCGAGTAACATCCGTAACGAACTAAACAAGGATTTTTTGTTTTGTATGCAAAAGCAGGCTATGAAGAGAAAGACAAGAGACAACTGAATAGACAAACAGACGGACGGACATAGATAGACAAACAAATAGCTTTGCAAAAGGATTACAGCGCACAGCACAAAGCATTGAATTTAATTAAAAACAACGCCAGAAACGTAACATCAAATGACAAAAGGCAAGATGTACGGAAAGAAAGGATTCAAAATGGGAGACACATCAGTATAGTACTTTTGTACTCAACAGATGACAGACAGACTGACAGACAGACAGGCAAAATACTTGGAAAAGTAATGTGCATGTTATGCTCTATGATTTAATAGACAGCTGAGACACACACTGAACTGAATTAAGTTGATGAGTTCCCAAATTTAAATAAACTAAATATGGGTGTATTTTTTACAAGAAAAACAAAAAAAAAAAAAAACAAAAAAAAACATTTTTAAAACTTACTGAAAAGCCACCATTGTTATACTTACTGAAAAGCCACCATTGCTATATTAACCATAGCAATATTATATATAGCATATGATATGAGTCTCGCTTCATTGTATAGTGACTCAGCATTGCGTACATTATAACAGACACGTATGCCCCAGGCTAGAAAAAGTACTTCACCAATAGCCAAACTGTGATCCCACCAATTGTAGGAGCATTGCTTAAATTTTAATCCATTATTATCGAAAATCTGTAGAAAAGAAATTGCAAATATTTTAATTGAAAAGCTTAGCCATTTCCACAATTTCAATACTTACAACTTCTGCATAGGGTGTTGCCGATATAGTCCAAGTACCCAAATAGATAAGCATTACCAATAAGATTGGCACCATCCATTGTAGCAGCTGTTGATCGGTTAACTTGACTTTATGCGCAGATTTAACACGATAAGTAAGCGAAACTCTATAAAAATAAGTAAAAGTTTTTTAAACTGTTTTTTTTTTTTTTACTTTACGTACCGCCAGGTTTTCATGAGCAGCGAGGTATATGTAATACAAAAGCCCATGTGACGCGTCCATTTTGTTATAATACACCACATTGCATCCAAATATGGAAATATGGCAACCATCTGCAAAGAGTTTTCAAGAAGTTTACATTTTTTGTTAAGAAATTTTTAAAGATGTGTGAAATTAAACATCGGATACCGATATCTTCTTTTTTTTTTTTCAAATTACTCCGTTGTTTTCGACCTTTTTCAAATCTTTTATTAATTAAATCATAACCATATGTACCTGAATAGTATCAGAGGATTATGACCTTTATGTTTACTCGTGAGTAGCATAAGTTATTACGACTGAGATGTGTGTTGGTTTTCGCGTGAATTAGACGAGGTAACTGCTTAGTTTTCGGAAGACTTGGACAATGCAACAAAAAATGATGGATAGATTCTCCAAAGCAGCTATCTATGAGGCGTTTGGCCGTAACACAACTAAGCCCGTTGAAGAGCTCCGGACCCAGCATGTGTTATGAGGAACCAATTTTGGTAGTTTCATTGGCTACCATTAATACAATCGATAACTTTGTAGGCGTGGATCCATGATGTATTTTCCAAGGTGATATACTCAACATCTGTCTCTTTCTAATTTGCTAACACATCTTGGTAAGTTTTATTTAAAATGAAATCAAACTGATGTGAAGAGTTCAAGAAATATCAACATTGCTTTCCTGTTCCTCTAAGAAGTAGCATTATATATGCCTACCCCAAACCTTGTTTTGTTTTTGGTCTAAAACATTTTTTCGTTACTTAACTTAGAATTACCAAAAAATTTAAAGAAAATATCCCAATCTGGCTCAAATTAGATTTTATATGGGTTTCCCATACACACACAACACATTTTGACTACATAGGAAGACATAATGTGCTGCATTAATCTGAGTTTTATATTACTTTTTACTCTGGGGAATGTCAGGATTAGACCAATAAACGGTGCCGCTCGAAAATTCAGAATTACTTTCCTAGTCCCGCCCATGATGCATTATACCAGCAGGTGAAGTATTCCGCCACTGTCTCTTTCTAATTTGGTAACAAATTTTGTTGAGTATGCATGTTGTGGTGAATTTAAATAATTTCACCTTACATGTGTCAATTTTTCTGCCTCTTGATTTTGATAAAACTCAAAAATTTGAATTTTCAAAATTACTCGTACTCTTCTCTCCTATTATGGTGAAATCAAATATAATTCACCACAAAATATGTTGTCAAATTTATGTAACCAAAGATTTCCGGAGTACTTTACCTAGTATAATTGCATCATCATCACGCCCATCCTGATTATTTTTTACATTTGTTTCTCAAGTCCCGGTATCCCACGTTCATCTCTAGTCTAAAATAATCTTCTTCGTGATTTATCGGTTACATATTTTTTTTTTTATCAAGAACGCATAAATTAAATATTATATATATCCAAAAGCTTAAGTTATTCACTAGAAAAAAATAATAGTTTTTGGAGGGTTTTCATTAAAGCGACCTTTTATCATTGTCTATATTCTTCATGTTGGCAACATCATACCAATCACTCAAAAGCGTGAGAGAGACTTCACGAAATGCTCTCATTTTAAACCGTTATCTTTAGAAATTTTCTTAATTATCGTTGTCATTTGTCTGTGCATTCTCTGAAAGCATTCAAAACAGAGACTCAAAAAAATGAATCGATTTATCTTTCAAAATAAAAAAAAAAAATATTCTAATTTAAAAATGAATCGATAAAACTTAAAAATGCAAATGTTTAAACGTTTTAAGATCACTTACAGAGCAAAACGTGATTCCATTGAAAGAAATTCAAGAAACTCAAAGATTAAACTTCAAAAAACCTAACCCATACTCGATTCAATATGGAACAGGAACCACCTCCGCAACCAAAAAAATTGATGGTGCATCAACACAAACAACGAAGAAGGATTTTGTTGATGGTAATGATTCTGATGATTCTGAAGATAGTGAATATGTTATACAAGAACATCATTACATGATGTGAAAGGTGCTAAAGCAACTGAAGAAATTCCGAATGAGAAAACTAAGGGTAGTGTAAGTAACGATACACTACAACCGCCGAAAACAGACAAAACAGCGGAAAAACATGAAGAACATGCGACAACGTTCGAGTTACCGGAATGGACATCAGAAATGCGACATGTTGAAGCGCGTCAAGGTGTTCAACCTACACCTTCACAACGTACACTAACCATAGTCGGACACTCGCATATAACGTATCCGGATCATTGTCATCGTAAGCGTACCGATACCGGCGTCGATAAGGTGGCACGACGTAAACTAATCATAGCCTGTATACTATGTACCTTTTTTATGGTAGCCGAAATTATTGGTGGCGTAATTTCGAATAGTCTTGCCATAGCCACGGATGCAGCACATATGCTCAGCGATTTGGCGGCATTTCTTATATCACTTTTTGCACTCTGGCTTGCCGGACGTCCACCAACGAAACGTCTCTCGTTTGGTTGGTATCGTGCTGAGATTATTGGTGCCATGATTTCGGTTTACTTAATCTGGGTACTTACGGGCATACTTGTATGGTTGGCAATAGTGCGTTTTATTAATGATGATCATGAAGTTGAAGGTTTCGTTATGCTGATTACATCATCCTTAGCAATAGTGGTAAATGTGGTTATGGCGGTACAATTATCACACGGACATTCACACGGTGGACTTCCAAAAATTCCACATAAGAAAAAGAAAAAGAAGGAGTCAAAAGATTCGAAGCAAAAAGAAAGAGAGTCGACAGAAGTAGATAAACAGGAAGAGGAGAACACAAGCATAACAACCGCAGATCAAGAAACACCTCAGAATGCCTCCAAACATGAGGTCAATATTAATATACGCGCTGCCATTATACATGTTATTGGCGATATGATACAAAGTATTGGCGTATTTATTGCAGCTTTAATTATATTTTTAAACCAGAATGGGCCATGGTCGATGCTATATGTACCCTTTTGTTTTCAATTATTGTCATTGTCGTGACTTTTCGCATATTACGTGATGTATTCATGGTTCTTATGGAGGGTACACCCGATTATATGGATTATGATGAAGTGCGCAAAACATTTCTAAGCATCGATGGTATTATACATGTTCATAATTTACGTATCTGGGCATTGAGCATTAATAAAGTTGCCGTCTCAGCGCACTTGGTCATAAGTCCTGGCGCTGATCCGCAACATATACTGGAACAGGCAACAACGGTGGTTCACATGAAATATAATTTCTTCGAAACAACTTTACAAATTGAAGAATATCGTGAAGGCATGGAGAATTGTGATCAGTGTTTGGATTTGTTGCCGAAAGCGTCGAATCTTGAAGTGGCGTAGTTTAAATTTTTTTAAATTATTTTAAAATAGCTTCAACACTTTGAGCACACTCATGTCATAATATATTTTAATTTTTTTTTTTTTTATTCAGAGAAATATTTGTTTAGTTAAGAAACCATGGCAGATAATTAATTATTTGGGGTATGGACCTTCGGTATTCAGGACCTCGATTTTTAAAGCTTTTAGTATACCAAAAAGTTAGTTATGATGGCCCAATAATCCATGCAAAATTTGAAAATGAGCAAACGACTGGCTTAGGAAATATCTGAGGTCAAAGTGGACTCCGCATAAGTAGAAATCGAAGTCCTGAAAATCGGCAGTTTCTGGCTTTCTTTACTTCTATAAATACGCTTAGATCCAAAAAAAAAAAAAAAAAAAAAACAAGAAAAACATTAACTTCGGTGGAACCGAAGCTGAAATACCCGTTACACAACACTTTTAATAGTTTATATGTTCACCAGGTGCTTAGAATAAATTTCACGATGAATTTGGTCAAATTTGTATGGAGGCTTTATGTTATATTTGCCCGATCCTTACCATATAGAAAGTGTTCACTTAGGTGGACATTGGAATTGATTTTACCAAATCAAATTGAATTCATTCAGAAATAGTAAATGTTTTGATATAAAAACTCGAAAATGCGCGGTACGTTTGTATGGAGGCTATACATAAAAATGGGCGTGGCGCCTTAGATTTAACATTGGATGACATAAAAAGTGTTCTTACCCTATTTGGATTAAATATATTCATAAATAATACGTATTTTCATACAAAAAATCGAAAAAAGCGTTAAGTTTGTATGGGGGCTATATCTAAAAATGGGCGTGGCAACATTCTTTTGATATTAGATGTCATTAGAAGTGTTTTTACCCTATATTGTAGTAAAAGCATTTATAAATAATAACTATTTTCATACAAAAAGTCGAAAAAAATGGTAAGTTTGTATGGGGGCTATATGTAAAAATGGGCGTGGCACCTTGGTTCTGGTATACAAACTAACTAGGAGCACAAAAGCTTAAGTTTCGAATTTCAAGTCAATATCTTTAAAACTTTCCGAGTAACAGCCATCGCAAAAGACAGACAGACAGACGGACAGACGGACAGACAGACGGACAGACAGACGGACATGGCTAAATCGATTCGTCTCATCGAGCTGATCAAGAATATATATACTTTATGGGGTCTCCGATGTCTCCTTCAATGCGTTGCAAACTTTCAGACTAACTGAATATACCCGTTTACACTTTGTGTAACGGGTATAAAAAAACGCTTTGCTACAGATTTTTCATTAAAAAAAAAGAAAGTCAAATAAAGAATCCTACATATTTCACTTCATTACACATGTGCTTGTTTATTCTTTTGTTCATTGCTGGGCAACTATTTTATACTTATCTATTAATTAGTTCAAGTGTCGTGCACAAAATCTTAACAGAAATCTTAAATAGAAATGTTCTGGTTTTGTCATATAAACTCCTGGTATAATTCTTCTGAATGGTACTGAATTTCTATTTTAGTAGACCCATCCGAAAATGTGTAGACTTATTCGGCTCTTTTACCGCTAAAAGAAATCACCTTGCACCATTGTTTTTATTGAAGTTTAATAAAAGAAAAAGGTAGTTCCTTTAGATTTTCCAGTTTCTTATGATCAATGTTTATATTACGCCCCTGAGTCTACTTAGCAAATAGCAGTTCCAATTTTAAGTTATCAGATGGAGAACATCGATTAAACAGGTTTCGACATAAATTGAACTTCCGAAAAACTCGGAGTTAATGCTGTGTGGCTAAATACCTCGGAAACATAGGGGGAAAGAGTAGTAGAGAAGTTTCGAAATTAATAAAAAACTTTTATATTAAAGAGAACACTGAATCACGAAAACAGGAGAGTAAGCTACAGAAGAGAAACAGTGCTTGCATAATGTCCAGATTGAGTTGAGCAATTCCATTTTTTATATTATCCAAAATAATCAAAACAAACTTCTTCGTTTGGTGTGGTTTGAAGATGATTTCATTTTGTTTGGAATACACCGCTCATCAAGCCAAGCTTTGACAGGAAAATCATGAGCCTGACCATTGCTCTAAATCTTTAAAACGTTTGCTAAGGAAGTAAAGCATCTCCGCCGCTCTTCTCAACAGTTAAAGTTTTAGACAAATATATTCCAGGTTTCGAAAAACGCTACCGATGAACGGTATTTTTGATTGGTTGCCTTTCTCCTTTTGGTTTTTATACCCGCCCCACATGGGGCGGGTATATAGTTTATTTTTATTGTATATTTATTGTATATTTTTTATAAATATATATTCTTCATTTAAAAATCAGACCTTAGTGGATAATTATAAAATTTTTTAATAAAACATTCACTTAACAAAATAAACATAGTTTAGTTAGTATAGATAATACGCAATTTAAGTTTGAGTGACGACACAGAAGCCAACGCATTTGTCTCAACTTCAAATTTAAATGTTTTCTCTTGGCCGCAATGTGCTAGCGCCAGGTAAGTCTTCTGTCAAGAGTTAACCCAAGATATTTGGCATATTCGCAAGATGGAATTGTTACGTTGTCAAGACTAACTGAAGGGCAGTAATCTCTTCTAGGGGTAAATGTTATTTGTTTAGATTTAACAGCATTAACTACTATGTTCCATCTACGAAGCCACAAAGCAAATTCATCTAATTGTTGTTGTAGCATACTTGAAGCATCAGAGGTACAACTCGAGACAGCCTAGAAAGCTGTGTCGTCAGCGTATGTGGCAACAGTGAGTGAATTATCAGAGATTATAGGAAAATTCGCCGTAAAGAACGTGTATAGAACAGGACCCAAAACTCTATCTTTGGGAACTCCGGCTAAAATATCCCATAGATCAGACATATCCTCACCATATCTTACATAAAAGTTTATATTTGATAAATAAGACCGCAAGAGCTGATAGCAAGGTGATGGCAGCCACAACCTCATCTTGTAGAGTAGACCAGCATGCCAAACACTGCCAAAAGCCTGTTTTACATCTAAAAATACAGCAGAGCAATATTGTTTTTTCTCGAAAGCCTCCAAAATTCGCTCCACTAAACGGTGACATTGTTCAGGAGTGCCATGACAACGCCTTAAACCAAACTGATGATTTGGAATCAATCCTCCTTCATCCTGAATTGGAATTATTCGGAGCAGAAAAAGTCTCTCAAACAGTTTAGAAAACACTGCCAACAATCTTATTATAAATATATTCACTTCAAAAAGATGAAACCACTTCTGGTATCAGCCTATGCATACACAAGCTATTGTAAATGATATGGATCGGGCCACTACAACATACAGTCCCCATACAAACTCCCTTTATTTGATTTTCTTCAAGAAAATTATTATTGTACCTATCAGTAGTTCTCGATTAAAATTTGACACATTTGCTTCTTATATGTAACATACTCTAATATAGTGTCTATAGCTGGGTTGAATCGGTTCTTGGACCCCTACTCATCCCGTATACCGAATACTATCTACGCTACTAATTATCATATTGCATATGTATAAGCTATTCAAATTTCGTGAGGTGGATATTTCAGCTTCGGTCTTACTGAAATTAATGTTTTAGTTTTCTTTTTTTCGTTGTCCTGTGAGACTCTCCAGAACAAGCTTAGTAAAAATTAATAAATAACACAATTTAGTGTGAGCTTCTAGCATGACTATGACTATTGCTTGATATTCAATGGAATCAGAAAACTAGATGCTCACCTCTACTTAAGCCTCATTCGAAAATATGTTGAAATATTCTAAGGCCATTTCCATAGGTGGTGTTTATTTTTTTTAGGATTTAAACCCCAGTGAGTCGTTTCAACTTTATTTAAGCTATCAGATGTAGTTCTCAGATGAAATTGCTTACGAAAATTTCCACTTGAAATATTTTTAAACCAATTAGCTCTAAAAATAGAGTAGTATATAATGTATACGAATATTTGTTTCTAAGCACTTACAATTAGTTTTATCGCACCATACCAATCTTCCAAAACATTCTCACTTTTCCACTCAACTCAACCCGGTTTTTTTTTTTTCCTTTCGTTTCTATTTAATCGTTTTTTGTGTGTTGTTTGCCTAAAGTACTTTTTCGTGCGCACAATTAAACGCGAACTGTGCTAATATGTTGTCACCTAAGGCGCTTAACCTGTTGTTCACCTATTGTGCTTTTTCATTTCTGCACCGCAACATAATTATGCAAAGAAAGGAAAGAAAGGAACACAAAAAAAAAAGGTGTTTCATGTACAAAGAGTGCGACACAACTTAGAACTAAGCTATTTTCATCATTTTTATGTGGCCAGAGGGACTCATTCCAGTCTGTGCGTTGACAACATAATTGCAAAACAAAAAAAGGACATGCTACACTTTTTTTTTGTTTTCTTTTGTTTGAGTGTTGAAGTTGTTTTTAGAGTTCTTTTTATGTTTTTTGTTTGGTTTGCTGCATTATGTTGTGAGGAGTGTGTGTAGCATGTCGCATCATAAATTAGGTCGAGCTTAGTTAAAAAATCTAAATGGGGTTTTTATGTTACATGCTGCCTGGTAATTAATTGTTACATAATAACAAGAAACAAAGCTTACCTCAAGATACATTATGGCACAGCCTATTAGCGTGATCATTAAGAAAATTGGACTTGCTACTTTGAAAACCTTAACGCGTCTGTGTCGAAATAGATAGCCAGCCAGCACGAATGTACCGACAGCGCAGCCAATTGAAATGGTTAGCAAAGATATCCTGAAAAAAGAAGAAGTGCTTTAAAGCATTACTCTGGCATTAATTCCAGCGCAGACATACCTAAAAGGCCAATGATAATTTGCCAGACATGGCTCCGGTCCAGTACAATAATCACAGCCGGGCGCACATTGTAAACACTTGAATACATCCGTATAGTAATTGCTTATATTGTCCTGTTGCTCCTTCCATGCTATTTCCATTATGGTACCATTAAAACCATCCGGATGACGCATTGAATAATATCCACGCTTGCACAGACATTGATAGGCACCACGCGACCAAGTGTTTGCTAAACTTGCAAGTATTTTACTTGTTGCTGCTGCATCCTGTGCGCTGGGCAAACGATAGTCGCACTTAAGAGGAAGAGCAGAGTAAAGCAGAAGAAGAAGAAATGAAAGAAGAAATAAAGAAAATCAAATAAATGTGCGCAAATATGCAGTCGTGTGAGAAATTGACTCCAGTCTCAGTACTAATGAAGTCAAGCGTAATATACTCTCTTTCACTTACCACCATTGATTCCCGATGGCATTTGTGTGAGCTATGAAATGATTGCAAATCCTTAATAGTCTCCGCTGTGGCCAGAGTTAACATATTCAACTGTTGCTGCTGCTGTTGTTGTTGTTGCTGTTGTTCGTTTGTTGTTGTAAATGTACGCGTTGCTGTCGTCTGTCTTTGTCCGAAACGATATGTAGGCGCTTCGCACTGATTGACACGCAACGTTGTCACATCGATGTCAATGCTTATGAAGCCACGCAGCCCATGTCGCCCGTTCGGTGGTATTGCAATACTATACGATAGTATCCATTTGCTGAGTGAACATGAGAAATACGGATATGTCCACCAGCCTTTGTAATAGATATTCGGTGGGCTTGGCGCGAATTTCGGTGAACGAAGTGTTGGTGTAGATGTTTCGTCCTCGAACCTATTTTGGAGAAGATATTATTATTTCAAAATGGAAAAGGTAATCTGATGGAAACCAAATTAAATGCAGCCAAACTAAGGCTTAAAATTGAACAAAAAGATACATTCCGCTCAGATTGAATGTCAAATAATTTAAAACCATGTCAACAAGTGTCTCAGAATCAGGTCTCTTGTCCAAAATTCAAAGTAAGGTTTTTCTTTGGAAACAATGAATTTTCTGCGAAATGAGGAGAGTGGCCTATTATAAAGCAATTCGTAACAATTCGAGGTCCAAATATATACAGATACTTCAGTCGTATCTATTGTTCAGCTCTATTGAAAACCCCTGAAACCAACCGAGATTCACCCTTCCTTGATAGTCCGTCAGCGTGGTAATTTCGCTCAACATCTCTGTGCTTAAAAAAAAAAAAAAAACAAAATCTCAGTCTACTTTTCATAAGTACTGGGAGCATATTTTTCTTGGTCGTATTTTGTTTAAATTTAGTTCCAAACTAATTATATGGTGTCATTTTTTGTTGCCTAGCGTGGCATTTAAATTTTCGCTGAAATATACTTGGAATGATATGCTCAAACCTACTAGTCCCATTTTTGCCTCTTTTCAGAGTCCATCAATTATCGGCCATCATTTACTCGCCCTATCTAACCTATTATCGTCTTTCTTTAATGTTTATATTTTAAAGAATATGTTTTCCATCTGTGGGATCTAGCAGTTTTCATAAATTTCTTTAGATTTTGCACAACATGATTTTTTAATCTAGGTCGCCGAATGACGGCAGTCTGTCCGTCCGTCCGTTTGTCATGCTGTCTGCCGTATGATAACGATATCTCGAAGTCTATAAGAGATAGAGTTTCCATATTTGAAACTTAGACTCTCCTAAGCCGTCAATTGTGCACTTGCAAACGAGTTTTCTCTAACCCCATTTTAAGGGTTTCCCCCAATAAAATTTACCCAAAAATTTTGGATTTTTGCATAAAAATTTCATTTTTTCTAATTCTAGGAAAGTATCTGGTCCGCTCCTCAATGTGCTAAGTAGCATATTGTGCTAAGTAGCGTTGTAAAATCCAAACTTCAAACTTTTAAGTTAGGAAGCACACAAACGTCTCCATGCCAAAAACATGGGTCTGATATTAGACCCAAAATTAAACTGGAAAGGTAACATCCAGGAACGGGTAAAAAAAGCAACGATTGCCTTCAATTCCTGTTCAAAATGTTTCAGCAGGAGTTGGGTTCTAAAGCCGAAGATGGTATTGTGGCTCTATACGGCAATAGTCCGGCCCATTTATGGTGCCTTAGCCTGGTGACTTGCCTTCAGGAACTTGTACAACTTAACTAGGCAAAGTACCAACTCGTACCTGCCCCACAGAGGCTCTAACACACTGCTTAACCACCTGCCTCTTGAGGTGTACATTAAGATAATGACATATCCATATTCTGTCTATAGTTCAAGATTTTAATAAATCTTTTAAGACATCCTTGCCAACAAGTCAGCTCTGGAAGTCTGATCCTTAGTTCTCTTTCGGCTACCGAGTCTCTGCTGTGTTTTCCAAGCGGGTGTTTATGCTATACCGACAGCTTGTGAGCCGCTCGAACTGAACGTTCGCGACAGAACGGTTCTCATCTTCTCGGACAGCCAAGCTGCAATACAGGCTTTAGGAAATCATGTCAAATCAAAGTTGGTAAGAGACTGCAAAAACCGGCTCAATGCAGCTGGTTATTACAACTCTATTACTCTCTTGTGGGTCCTGGGGCATACAGAAGTTTCCGAAAATGAGCACGCGGACAACACTTTCTGTGCACTTGTCCCGCACAGAATGCGATTTCTTCTATAATGGCAGTTCCAAACGCTGAGTGAGCTATCCAACATTTGCCCTTTTAAGCTATGATCTTTCCTGAACTCGGGACATCAAATTAACATATTATGCTCTACTTGTGTGGGAATATGTACTATCCCATAGTCACTTCTATCTATCTGTTTTAGGTATAGCCCCCGTAACCCAAGTTTTAAGTTTTTGTATGAAAATTCAAGACAATAAGTTATGGTACTAAGATAGGACTTTACTTGATATACGTAAATATTGGGTACAGAGTAACTTGCATACTCGACTTAGCGTTCTTTCTTCTTTTTCTTCGACTTATCCTTGTATTATTATCGATAAAAATGCTCGAGTGATCACCGGCGCGTTCTCAGACATCGAAAAAAAAATGTCGTCCTATGGGACTGACGGTCAACGAGAGCAAGACGAAGTACTTGGTATCCACTCGCAGGCAACCTGCACGTCGCGGACGGTCTTTGAGTATAGGGAACTTCAGCTTTGAGGCTGTAAAAAACTTCATCTATTTGGGCTCAGATGTAAACAACAACAACATCATCAGTGAGAAGATTAAGAATCACTCTTGCGAACCGTACCTATTTTGGTCTCGGTAAGCAGATGCGAAGTAGAGTGCTTTCCAGAGAAACAAAGATTAAACTCTACAAGACGCTGATAATGCCGGTCCTGATTATGGCTCATAAGCATGGGTCATGACAGAATCGGATAAGTCGGCGTTGGGAGTATTTTAGAGGAAGATACTTCGGAGAATCTTTGGTCCAGTTAGAGTGGAAAACGAGTGGCACGAACGATGAGCTGTACGAGCTATATGCTGACATCAACATAGTCAGGAATATCCAATACAAAAGTCTGTCCTGGGCTGGTCACCTGTGTCGGATGGACACAGAAGGTCCAGCAAGAAAAGTTTGAAAGCAAAAACGTGAATCAAATCGGAGGGGCGCGGCAGAGAGGAGGTCCGCCGCTGCGTTGGGAGGACCAGGTCCTAGATGACATCCGCAGGATCGGTATCCCAAGATGGTATGACGAGTCACTGGATTACAACCGCTGGTGCCGAATCTTATGTGATGCCAAGGCCGACAATCGGCTGTAGTGCCATTTATATATATATATATATATATATATATATATATATCCTTTTTAGGCTAGAACGATTTTTCTCCAATATTCTAATTAATAATTAATAAACACTCTAAAGTTTTAATAGTATTCTCTTTTACTTACTGGAGTGTTGGAATTACACTAACATACTGTCACGTCCGCAAGGCTCGTTTTTTTCCCCTGTTTTACCCATCACATCATTTTCTCTGGGGTTATCTAACACCAAAATTTGTCTCATTTTTTGTAAGCAATAAAAACGAATTTTTGCTCCCCGTGACTTTCCTTCAACACCACTCCTTGAATACGCTACTGTTGGGGTGAAGTTAATACCTCAAAAATTTCGGGTATAAACCCTTCCGCTCAAATTTAAGAAGAGTAAAAGAGAATTGTTCTTGAAGGGAAATGTGTTTCGATATTATGGTCAATTTTTTATGAAGAACTCAGCACCACACCTCTTTCAAATTCAAATGGCTAACACTGCGCCATTTTAAAGCACGACACCTATCACATGGTTATCTTTATGGTTAAATTAATTTACTTAAAATTTAAGTTTTAAAAACTTAAATTATCTACTTAAAAAACTTAATAGAATGAAAACTGTTTGTTATTTTTCTTTAATTAATGTTCATGCTTAAAAAACCAAACTATAATTTATACAAATTTATAGCGCAATTTTAAAAAGAAATATAATAAATTCTAATGATTTCATTTTATATCTTCATACATACTCACTACATACATAGTTAACTACAAAATTGCGCAAAATCATAAAAAAATATTAAGCATACGCAACGTTGCACAGCTAATTGCTATTGCGCATTACTTTAATAAAAATAAAAATAAAAAAAATAAAAAAAATATTCCTTTTAAATGAAAATTTTCCTTAGCAACTACAGAATATATACTATACACATTTTTTTTGAATTACACTTATTTTCTTTTTAATCGAGCGAATTTTATTTATGGTAACTCGGTACTTACCAAGGATAACTATATGCAGGCTTCTTTTCAATTTGCAGACCATCCTCTTCGTAACGTTGCGTTTCGCCTGATTTTTCGTGGTTGCTCTTTATCCACCAGACATAAGATTGTACAGCGCCATTCGTTACGTTCAATGCCAAAATGCGTGCACCCGTTATATATTCATCTGTAAGTAATCCTTTGGCAAGTGCATCTGATAATCCTGCAATACATACGAAAGCAGAGATTGAAAGTTTAGTCATGAAAGTAAGTTAGTCATACGAAAGAAAGTAAAATTAAGCACATTTTACGATTTATGGATATATTTTTTCCATTTTATTTCGAACTTTTTACTGAAGTGATTGTTAAACTTTAAAAGTTAGTTCGAAGTCAAAGTTGAAAGTTTAGTTCGATGAATGCATAGAGATTTTTTTAGATAGAGAAAGTATGAAGCTTAATTTTTAAGATTTATGCGTTTTTTCTTGAGTTTTAGTTTTATTTAAAAACTAGCCCTTACCGGTCCGTTTTGCAGCTGCTGTTTTTGTGCAATTACTGGCCTTTTCGACGGGATTTTTGTACTTTTTTATTGTAGCGTACCAAAATATGTCGTGGCTGGTGTGAAAACATACTAAAAAGTGCTAAAAAATACCATTTTGCACAAAAAGTTGGGGCTAATATAAAAACATACAAAAAAGAATAAAATTTTTGTATGGAAAAAGTCGAAATCGACTTCATGAACGAACCGAATATGTATAATGGGTTAGTTTATTGGTCTATAACTAAGCTTGCATTGCTGCCTTTCAAATGAAACCGGTTTGGTACTCATCGGTTGAATGGTTTCAAAATCCATAGCGGACATAGAAACGATTTTACTATAGATTTACTTTAAAAATGTGTTTTAAAAGATATTTTCACTTTCCTTTTTTTTTTCTTACACTATTTGCTTTGTTCATTTAAAATGACCTTTTATTGTTACCTGAAATGTTTAGTATGCACAAATTGTAAAGGATACTACAACGACAAGGATGCTCTAACTTTCATTTTATGCCGATGAAGCGCAAAGTAAAAGCTAATATTTTCATTACACTTAGGCGTGCGGAAACGGAAACGGAAAACGCAATCCTAACAAAACACAAGAAAAAAGAAACAAAATAAATTGTATAAAAAGAAACAAATTCGTTGGCAGCAGAAACAAAAGAGAAAAAAGAGAAAAATAATGTTACAAAGTAAACTTATTTAAATTCGATTAGCGTAACTTCCGTAGTAGCTGTTTTAAATTTTCTTTTTTTTTCCTCCACTTTTCGCCTTTTATACCCTTTTTTGTAGCGCGTGTGTTAAAAAAATGTTGCTTAGCAAGTTTTTAGTTTTTACTTTGAAATAGTTGCAGCTTAAAAAGAATTATTCAGTGCAGTTGCGATACTGACGGAAAACTTGTCTCATCGGAACAGTCAGAAGTTTGGCAACTCCTAGAAAATAATATTTTTTTTCATTTCTGATTATTTTTCTTTTCAACTATCCGCCATGTTGGATCCACCATCTAAAAATTTTAGCATTTTGATATCAGATTTGAATTCAGCGATCCCAAAAACCCTCGAATGACAAATTTGAAGGAATTCCGAACATTTTTAAGAATATCCGCCATTTTCAGTTCGCCATGTTAAATGCGCCATTTTGTTGTAATTAGAGCCACTAAATCCAAATTAACTTTCAAAATAAAAAAAAAATAAAGTAAAATAAAATAAATTGAAAGAAAATTTGGAAGAAAATTTGGGCAAATTTTCCAAATTTGACGCCCTCTAATCCATGTCAATTTCAGTCACAACGAAAAAAGTTTTGAATACGGCAAACTTATCACTCGAATTTTTTTTGTGTGGCTTAAAATACTCGGAATGGAGTCACCTTTGCGCAGCTGGAACCTTTTTTTGATAACTTGGTCACTAATCGAGTACAGTGAATGCATGAGTACTATTGTGAATACAACTGTACTACTGTGCATACAACTGAGTAGTACTGTGAATTCGTTACAGTACCCATGAGTACTACTGGGAATTCAATTGAGTACTAGTGACTCAAATTGGTAACTTTAAAGCCAATTGATAGTAGTGCTCATTTGTACTCAGTTGTATTCACAGTAGTTCTCAGTCAAATTCACAGTAGTACTATGTTGTATTCATAGTAATACTCGTTGGTATTCAATTAATTGGTACTCAATTTATCGGTTGTGTTATGCAATTATTTCATAAAGCAGAATGGTCACAGTTTGGGAAAATTACATATTGAAGATTGGTAACAATTATTCTGGCTTAGCAGTAAAATCGTAAACGACTTATTTTCGAAAATTATTAAATTTATATTTTAAACCACAAATTACACAAATGCTCAAACCTTTTGTATGCAAAACTTTGAGATATTTTGCTAAAAAAAAAATAGAAGATAAAAACCCAACACACAAGACATCTTGCAAGACATGTCATACATGAAGTCTTGCAAGACATGCCACCCATGAAGTCCTGCAAGGCATGTCACACATGAAGTCTTGCAAGACATGTCAAACATGAAGTCTTGCAAGACATTTCACATATGAAGTCTTGAAAGACATGTCACACATGAAGTCTTGCAAGACATGTCACACATGAGGTCTTGCAAGACATGCCACCCATGAAGTCCTGCAAGGCATGTCACACATGAAGTTTTGCAAGACATGTCAAACATGAAGTCTTGCAAGACATGCCACCCATGAAGTCCTGCAAGGCATGTCACACATGAAGTCTTGCAAGACATTTCACACACGAAGTCTTGCAAGACATTTCACATATGAAGTCTTGAAAGACATGTCACACATGAAGTCTTGCAAGACATGTCACACATGAGGTCTTGCAAGACATGTCACACATAAAGTCTCGCAAGACATGTCACACATGAAGTCTTGCAAGGCCTGCCATCCAAGAAGTCTTGCAAGACATGTCATCCAAGACAACTGCAACATTTGTTTGAAAATGTCGTCAATGACTTGTAAGGGGCTACTTTCAGTATTTCAGCATTGATGCTGTGTGGATGACTTTACCGCTGGGTGTTGCCACCTTTCAGAACTAAAAAACTTTAAGTAGCTCAAAGTTGTTATTGTTTTCCACGTTTTAATGTACATACATTTTTTTATTTTCTTAATTATATTTCGAAGACGTACATCTTTCCTTGCGCTACGTCTATCTCCGCACAGAAAGAAAATTTTTAATCAAAAAACATGTTTCTCCACTACTCGTTGTGACTCAATGATTTTATCCAATCAAACACAGCTGATTGCACAATTAGTTGCTCACATATCTGATTATCATTCTAGAGATGTGCAGCAGCCGATATACTGGTAAACTTTATAAATCGAACTCTTTCCATTTCTGTTTATTTTTTATTGAACAATTTATAATTACATATTACGCGTATTTAAGCTTCGGTACTATAACAGCTAAAATTTTTTCTTCAGTTTTGTAAGAATTTTCTTTTCTTTAATATCCTTTTTAGATGTCAGCAGCCATTGTTGAGGGCGGTAATTTAGTTTATTTTTTTCATTATTATTATTTTTTATTATTTTTTGCTCAGTAAAAACTTTTGCGTCTGGTTTTTACTGAATAACGAGCTAAAATGTGTAGAAAACTTTTAGGCGTCGTTAACGGATGGCGACGTTGTCGAAGTTGACTGCACAAAAAAAAAAAACAGCAACAGCGTCTGTTGGCAATGACACACAATGCCAATGCTTGGAATGCCAAAAAGGAAATATATCATAAAGTTTGCTGGCAATTGATGGCAAAGGTGTATAAAAGAAAAAAACAGCTAAGATAACCAAAAACAAAACTGAGACGACAAATTCAACATGTCAACCACGAAGTCAAAGCGGGAAATTTTCAAATATAAATGCAATAAAATAAGTTTTTCTTAAAAGTGTCTTCTCATATGTCTAACGTCAGAAAATGTGTCATAGACAAAAAAAAAAAAAAAAAACTTTTATACACTTGGCTAGGCTCGTATTTCAACTGGAATTGTGAATTTTCGAAATGTTTTTCTAATGTTTTGCCCAGAGAGACATTTGCCATTAAAGTTTTATGGTTCTTATACGAGTTTGTACTGTTTTTTGTTTTTAGTTTAACCAACATTCATCATCTTCATTCATGTCATTGCTATTCGATTGCAACATTAAATAGCAGCAATAGACATCATCAATCTTCTGGCAGGTGGCAGAACACTTATGTTTTATGTACACATTTGTTTATGCCATCAAAATTTTTTGTATCTCATTTGTAGTTGTCGGAATATATACATACTATATAGTATATTTTTTATGCAGTATGTATCTGGTCTTCTGGCATAATTGAGTTTGTGTTAAATTTTGTTGAACACTTGTGTGAACACTTGTTTTTCGAGTGCAAAAATTTATTTGTGTTTGTTGTTGTTGTTGACACTCGTATTGGCAATTATTCAAGTTGTTTGTTTTTTTTGAGATAACCAATTAAAAATGTGGGCGACAATGCTCGGGCTAAAATTTTTTTTTTTTTGCAAATTTTAAATTGTGTTGTGTATTAGACACAACATAGGATTGAATTAAAGTTTACTATTGGAATTGTTATCCTACTTTTTGGATCTAACCAAAGCTGTTGTATTACAAAAATATATTTAAGAAGGGTCTAGCATGTTAGTTGGAACCCACCAAGCAGCTCCATCAGAATATTGGTACCCATTCTCAAAGCCAGTGGTTCTGGGTGTCGCTCTGACAAAGACAGAGTTAAAGCCTTTGCAGATCATCTCTTGAAAAAAATTTTACGGATGATATTCAGATATTCAGATCGCAAGCCTTAAGCCTCCTAACAAAAATCTCCAGGGTATGACAACATTATTGATTACAGGCGTTGTCATGCCCTCATGAACTGCTTCATCGATTGGTGCAGCGCATTTCGTATGCGTTTTAGACAAAGTCTGGCATGCTGGAATGCTGTACAAGTTGAAGTTGTGCATGCCATCACCTTCCTACCTGATCCTACATATTTATTGGCATATAAAGGGTGTCCCACAAATAACGCAATCCCAGAATTAAGCTGAAAAGTTTAGGTCAAGTTGAAATGAAGCGTAACACGATAGAAAACGATAGAATTTTTGTTAGGGTTGCCAACACTTTATTGCAAATCTTGCGTTAATTTTAGGACTTGTGTTAACTCTGGGACATCCTTTAGAAACTTTAACGTCAGATAGGATGAGGATGTGTCTGATCTACTGGATATCCAGGCCGAAGTTTCCAAGGTAACAGCTTAACAGTTCGTCGACTCAAGTGACTTTACCCCCCTGGACCTTCAAGTCTGAGATAAGTGTTACCTTTACTTGTCCCCAAGCTCTTTTTATTTTACGATATTAGGTTTTAAATAAACTTTGTTTTTGGGATACTTTTTAAACAAAGATTAACAGCCTTTTCTCAATTTGACTTTCACAAAATTTTTATCAAAAGTGGACAGTACAAACAAATATTAACTAGTCTCATATAAACAAATAAAAAAGTTTAATTTTGCGTAATTTAAAATCAAAAAATTCAAAATTAATACAATTTAGGTTTTCTGGAACCTCTGCTAATAACACTAGTTTACTTTCAAAAAGGTTCTTGGTTCTCATAGACCTATTCTCATGTATTTTGCCTCGTAGATTTTAAAAATGGACACGAAGATATTTTATTAAGCATCGTTTCCGAGATATCCTCAAAAAAACTGAGGTACTTTTTTTCGATTTTGCTATCTATCTAGAGAATGGATAGTTCGAAACAGCTGACCTGTACATCATTTAAAACACGAAAAATATGACACTATTTATGCTTTTTCAATTCCATTTTTTGATAGAAACTATTTAAAATAAATTATTTTTAAACTCTAAATTAAGGTAATTTTATTTCAAAAACATAAATTCTAAGTTTGTCCAAATCGAACTAAAAGTGTATACAGTAATAACGGCAAAAAGTTCCAAAAACGTTTTTTTGAGGATATCTCGAGAGCGATTCTTAAAAAAAAATTTCGTGGAATCTTCGGCCCAAAATACATGGAAATAGATCCATGAGAACCCAGAATCTTCGACAAAGTCAAAATTTGTAATCTAGTGTTATCAATGCTTTCTATTATATATTTTCACTTTTGATCAAATTTTGTGAAAGCGAAATTGAGAACATGGTTGTGTATAAGAAAATAAAATATTTGTAAACACATTTTTACTGGATTTTGTTTGTCACAAATGTCATCTTATATATTTTTTTTTGTTATTTTAACTTCAAATAATTTTCTTTTTATGAATAAAACAATCGATTATCAAATATTTTTAATAAACTTTTAACAGTCAAAGTATGGATGATGAATGCGATTTGGAGCATGAACAAAAAAATAAAGTAACAGAAATTCTATTTGCAATAGTTATGTCGCCTTTGACAATCATTGAGTCGCAATCTGTGCAAGTTGCATAATGTATTTATATCGGCAAAGAAATTAATCTTCTATATCATTTGCAATATGGATAATGAAGCTGTCATACAACTTGAAGACAAATTGTATTGGATATTTTTGTTAATTAAAAATAAAAAATTAATTATTTAGTCTTGTTAAAATTTTTGATTGAGCGATGACAAAGAGAGAGAAAAAACATTAACTTTAAAGTTTGGGAAAGTAATAGATGGAGACTATCCTTTATAGCATCTTACTTCAATTCCTACGACTGTATTTCGTATATACTTCAAGATAGTTGCATATACGACCTTGTTCTGGCAATCGCAAAAATTCATATCACAAATTTGGCTGCTCTCAAAAACGGTAATCGCAAATTGTATACGATTTCAAATCGGCAGTGTTTAAGAAAGTGAAATAAATAATAAATCAAACAGTACCATTTTCTCGGATAATCAATAACTTCTGCTGGGACCAACGCCAAAAAAGGCGTCGACGGAAATTATGAAGCCAATAAACATTGATCTGGCGCTCCAATGATAATCTGTATAGAGACTCTATCTCTCATTACTCCAGAGATTTGTCAAGGTAACAAATATATCCAAGAACATTGGTTATTTTACCGATCATAACCGACTGTGATTTCATCTTAATAAAAAAAGCCTGTTCACAGAAACTTTCCTTTCATATCTTTTTGTAGCCCACCAAGTTTATAGTCTTTCCTTAAAGATTTCGAATATTCGTTTATCAAGGCTGGTGTACCTCAAGGAAGTGTAACTCAAGGAAATGTACTTAGGTCATTTTTGAACATTCTGTATAACTCGGATACAGCGATTCAAGTTGCACCTAACACAATGGTTGCTACTTTTGCGGATGATGCTGTTTTTATAGCTAGCAAGAGTGATGGAACCTAAGTGTCCTGTGCCCAGTCTTTAAGAAAGGAGTCCCTGCAGTCTGCACAAACTATTGCGGAATAAGTCTCCTTTCGAAGCATTGACTGATCTTAAAATCCTGTCAAAAATTATCCGTCTCTGTATGATAACGCTGGAAAACATCCAAAGCATTGTCAGGGTCGGTAAAGATCTCTCCGATCCCTTCGACCCCAAGAGAGGCTTTAGGCAGTGCGATGCGTTGTTGTGCGACTTTTTCAACCTCCTATTGGAGTACATCCTGATGCAGTGCTTAAACGTCGACCGGACGGGCAATATTTTCTATAAAGAAACTATGCTGCTTGCATATGCCGACGACATAGATATTATCGGCAAAATGCTCAAGCGATCACCGGAGCGTTCTCAGACATCGAAAAAGAATGCTGTTCCTTGGGACTGACGGTCAACGAGAACAAGATGAAGTACTTGGAATCCACTCGCAGACAATCTGCACGTCGCAGACGGTCTTTGAGTACAGGGAACTTCAGCTTTGAGGCTGTAACAAACTTTATCTATTTGGGCTCAGATATAAACAACAACAACATCATCAGTCAGGAATTTAAACGAAGAATCACTCTTGCGAACCGTAGCTATTTTGGTCTCGGTAAGCAGATGCGAAGTAGAGTGCTGTCCAGAGAAACAAAAATTAAACTCTACAAGACGGTGATAATGCAGGTCCTGATGTATGGCATGGGTCATGATAGAATCGGATAAGTCGGCGTTGGGCGTATTTGAGAGGAAGATACTTCGGAGAATCTTTGGTCCAGTTAGAGTGGAAAATGACATCCGTATGCGCACGAACGATAAGCTGTACGAGTTATATGCAGACATCGACATAGTCAGGAACATTCAATACAAAAGGCTGTCCTGAGCTGGTCTCCTGTGTCGGATGGACACAGAAGCTCCAGCAAGAAGCAAAACGTGAATCAAATCGGAGGGGCGCGGCAGAGAGGACGTCCGCCGCTGCGTTGGGAGGACCAGGTCCTAGATGACATTCGCAGGATCGGTATCCAGAGATGGTATATTGAGGCACTAGATTACAACCGCTGGTGCCAAATCTTACATGCTGCCAAGGCCGACAAGGTCATGTCAACCATTTGGCGGTGGTACTGACTACAAATTTATGCCGAAGGAGGTTGAAGAGACTTTACCCAAGCGAACTGTGGCATCGCTAATATGATAAATGTTTGTTCTTTAGAAACCCTTCTAACTTTGACTTACTCTCGACATTTAGTCAGTTATCATTATACGTAATAACTATGTTTTATAGCTGTTGTGTTAGCTGATTAACCTTTTTTCGATGCGAAGAGAGGGTTAGTAAGTAAGAATCTCATACAATCACCTGCACTGTGGTGTCTATTGAAGATTCTCCCAACACGAATAATATATTTGCAAGAGGACGAAATCTAAAATTTTGTTGATCCTACCTATATTGATCTATTTCATTGGGACTATCAAAGGCATAGTTTATACTAAATTTAAACTTTCTAAAATAAGAAACAATGACGTTTTTATGCAAAAAGTCCAAAATTTTGGGATAGATTTGTATGGGCGGTGCGCCTTAAAATGAAGCTAGAGAAAAACCGTTTGCAAGTGTACACTTGACGGCTTACGAGAATCTAGGTTATAAATATGGTGGCCCTATCTCCTATAGTCTCTCTTATACGGCAGACAGCAGGACAGACAGACAGACAGAAATACAGACAGACCCTTCCCTACCCTGTACCCTTCTGTGAGCTTGTGAAGGCTTATCTGAGGCTTCACTTTTCGCCTTGATCATTTGGTTGTATTGCGACACCGGTCCATATATTATGGTTACGGTTAAGGTTAAGAATAGCCATTCTAGCTTGGTGTATTGGACTAGAAGTTAGGCTGTGGCTTAAGCGAGGACTTAGGTTAAAGTTTAGGTTAGGGTTGGGATTAAAGAAAACCAACTAAGTTTCAATATCAAAGAATAACGGTAAATTTTGAATAATATAGGTCCATGGCATAATTTTCTTTTTACTTTGAAGTGCTTTGACCAAAGCTAAAAAAAAAATAAATAAATTAGAAAAAAATAACTTCAAGGACTTTGTCAACTTGTTATGCTACAAACAGAATGAAAAGCGTCAAAAATTAAAATTTATTCATGCTTAAACTTCATGGCTCGTTAGAGTTACATTTACATTAAACAAAAAAATAAAAAAAATAAATAAAATATATAAAACTAAAATTAGTGTATACAACAAAAGCGCCAACGACAAATACATAAGTGCGAATGACGTGTATTGTGCCACTTAAAAAACTTAAAATTAAATTAAACGCGAATAAAAATATAAAAAATTCATATAAAAAATATTAATAAAAAAAAAATAAATAAATAAAAAACATGCCAACACGTTTCCATGAATATGAATGGCGAAATTTAAGTCGCAACTTGTTGAGAGAGACAGAAGCGGAATGCAATGAAATGACTTCTTCAGGCTGCATATAAATCAGTTTTGAGGCAAAAGTGAACAAGCGTCACAAGTACGAAAACAACAAAAACAAAACACAAGCAACAGCAACAGTCGCTGCTGCTGCCTTACTTTTCAGGCCATGCCATGCCATGAGTTGAGTGTGACATGTTTGTCAAGGACACAAAAAGGATATATGTGTTTGCAATGGCGGTAATTGTGACTGTGCTTCCGCATGCTAAAAGCAGACGAAAGTTGGGTGGGTTTTTCGGTGAGAGTTAGGATAGGCGACTGACAGACAGACAGACTGACTGACTGAATGACTTGGTCTGAGATTGAATACAATAAACTCATCATAGCAGCTGTTGAATGTGACGAAAAATACTGACTGAATGAATGAATGAATGACTATCTGTCTCTTTGTCTCCATTTGACTGTCATTTCTCCTGAAATTCACGTAAGGGATTTATTCTTTATTATTATCATTTTTTCTCTGCTATTTTTTTTTTTGCCGTCAGGTACCAGAAAATCGCATCAAGCAAAAAATAAAACGTTTTATACAATTTTTATATTGCGCCGAAAGCAACAGGATACATGAGACATTTCTACGACAGCGTATCTCTCTGTCTGTCTGTCTACATAAATATTTCATATAGTGTTACTTGTACTTAAATTATGCCATATAAATATGCGAATCGGATAAATTTAAGCAAAATTTAAATAAATTCAACTTTAAAGCGGCCTAAGCTGCTTGTGTGTATCTGTCTGTGCTTTTGACAGCGCGGAAATTAAAAGCGTTAAAAAAAAAAACGAAAAAATCAATAATCTTTATACTTACCGCCATGTCTGATGATGCCAACTTCCTGCAATATGGATGCTGCCAAGTCAGCCTTTTGTCTTGAGCTCTCGAAACGTTCCGAATTGATGGGTACTTGTAGCGGACGATAGAGGGTCGATATACACAATGTGCCCAGATTTTCTGTGGCAATGTCATGTATTGTCACAAGCGATTGTTCAATGGCATCCTGTGAGTGAAGAGAGTTGAAAAAAAATAAATTATGAGTTTAAATTGGGATATGTCTAAAATGTTATGCTTCAAGTGCTTTTCAACATGTTTAATAGTGTTGACAAAAAGAGTGATTTTTGAGTCGCAGTGTAATTAGCGACTGTGACTTGAAAATCGCAGTGTCAACAAACAGTGATTAAGTCACAGTTAAGGAAAAATAAAGAGAACTACCAACGAACAGTTTCATTGTTCGCGAAGAGCAGTACACAAAATCGCCATGTTCACTGAGTAACAAGAAAATTGTAAATCACTACTTTCAGTCACAGTGTGACATCGCGATTTTGAAATAACTGTGAAAAAATCACCGAAAGTGAATTTTTTGCTAAATCAAAAGTTTAATCTAACCTTTACACTACTCAGAGAGAAAAACGCTGTTTGAAAATTAAGAACGACTGCACTTGACCTAAGAACATACAAAATATTCACCAATATTAATATATGTTCTACTATAAGGCACAATTGGGGATGGCAGGATTAATCGTAAAATTTGTATTAATCGACGAACTATTTTTTTGAAAATTATTTTTTCTGCCATACCTACCGCAATGTGCTTTTATTAAGAAGAATAAATAGAGAGCAAATATACGGAAAAAAGTAATCTAACCGCTCACAAATTTGTCTCGTCGCATTTTTTTGTGCTCGTTTACAAGAAACACATGGTTCTTAATATATGAACGAATGTTTTTAATATGTATTGAGAACTTATGTTCTTGATATGTGAACGAATGTTCTTGATATGTGAACGAATGTTCTTGATATGGGAACGAATGTTTTTGATATGAGAACGAATGTTCTTGATATGGGAACGAATGTTCTTCATATACGAACGAATGTTCTTAATATTCGAACGATTTTTATACCCGCCACACATAGTGTGAAGGGTTTTATCAGTTTGTCGAAAAGTTTGTAACGCATTAAAGGGAGGCATCGGACACCCCATAAAGTGTATATATTATTGATCACCTCGACGAGACGAATGGAACTAGCAATGTCCGTCTGTCTGTCCGTCCGTCAGTTGCAGTCCGTTTTTCTCGAAAAGATTTAAAGATATTGACCTGAATTTTTAAACTTAAGCTTTTTTGTGCTCCTAGGCTTTTTGTATGTCAGAACCAAGGTGATAGATATAGATCCCATATAAAAATACAATTTTTTGTTCGATTTTTATATGAAAATAGTTATTATTTATGAATATATTTACTACAAATTGGTAAAAACACTTCTAATGGCATCCGGTATCAAAAGAAAGGTGTCACGCCCATTTTTTGATCTGGCCCCCCATACAAACCAAGCGCCCATTTTTCAGATTTTGTAAGAAAATAGTTCTTATTTATGGATATATTCACTCCAATCTGGGTAAAATCACTTCTACTGTCATCCTATGAATATGCCACCGATTAGACAAGGATCGGGCCACTATAACATATGGACACCATAAAAACTCACCTTCTATTTTATTTATTTATTCAAGAAAATGATTAAAGTTTCGTGTGGCGAGTATTTGAGTTTCGGTGCTACCGAAGCTTACGTTTTTGCTTTTTTTGATATAAGAAAAAAGTTTTTGATATGAGAACGATTGTTTTTAATTTGCCAACGAATGTTCTTAATATATGAAGGAATAATCTTGATATGGAAGGTTTTTTAGGTAATTTTGACCACAAGAGTGCTTGAAATAAATACTATGTGCTTGAATTTTTCTCACTGTACATACAATAGGTTTATCGACTATTTAATTAACATGAGCATTTTTATGTTTTTTTATAAATATAGTTTTTAGTGTAACATGGATTGGAGTGCGCCACTTGAAAGTATTCAGGAGAATAGCTTAAAGTGTTGAAGAGATAAAATATTTTGTCTTCAATTAAAGTATTAATCAAAGCAGAAGCATAGATTCGTCTTCATCTCTTGTAAATTTTGAGCTACACACAATCATATTTTTCAAAGCTTTCAAACGGCACACTTCAACCCACTTTACCCAAATAAAATCATAATAAACTTGCAAAGTATATTGAGGCTTTCTCAATTTAATTTACTTTTTACTTTGAATAACTTCTTTACTAGAATATTCATGCGTCGAACCTAAATCAATTCGTTTATACAAAATACAAAACATAACCTTATCGGCATGACCGGACAAGCTCATTCATCTTTAAACATAACAGAAAAAAAAATGTATTTCAAAGTGTGTTGGAGTTTGTTAAAGTTTGTAAAGGCTGCCTGGTTTGTTGACTAAATAAATGTTTAGTTGCTTGAATGGTTGCTCCTGTCGTGTGATCCTTTTATCGTTTGCTTTATTGGATTTGCTTTCGTGTGAAAACTTTTTTTTCTCGGAATTATTTAAAATGTTTTTACACATAACGCCAGCGGCTATAGCAAAATTGCAGTACGATAGCAAAATATTTATTGCTTAGGGCAGCATTGTGCAGTCTTGTAGCAGATTGATTTTATAATTAAATGAAATTATTTCAAGTATTTGGGTCAGTTTGCTTATTAATGTTGATATTTGAAATGCGTAATTTATATTTTTGGAATAGAATTTTTAATTAGGTTTCTAATCGATATTTAATTTCACAACTTGCCACTATATTGCCAATTTGGTTATTCATTTGAGTAGCACTTAATAATTTAGTATAAGATAATTAAGTCATCAATTAAGTATCGAAGTTGTTTATGCTACACAAAAGTTTGTCTAGTCACATACAATACGCCAACTTTAAGTGTTACTCATTAAAGACTTTAATTGCACTTACGCTAATTGTTGTTAATTATTAATTAACAGCATCGCACGTCGATATGTGCAATGAGATAGACTAATATAAAGTAGGTAAACAGATGTGCAATTAAAAACTCCCAATGCTATTTGTGACAGCTTTTTTTTCCAGCGGGTTTACATTGATATTTAATTGTATGTTCCATGGAACTCACTTAAATGAAATACAGTGAAGACTCTGACTGAAGGAAAAGATTCCAATGCTATCGATTGACGATTGTTCAAATAAGAGATATCGAGTTCTAAGAATCGCTGAAGTCGAGTATGCTCGACTGCAAGATACCCTGTACCCAATCTATATGTACCTTAAGTTAGGCTCTATTTTACTACCATACATCATTGAATTGGATTTTCATAGAAAAACTTAAAAAATCGGGTATATCTTTGATTGGGTTTATACCTAAAATTTTGTTGGGCCTACCCATATTGGTCTTTTTCATTGGGACTATCATAGACATAGTTTATACTAAATTAAAATTTTCAAGAATAAAAAACAATGACGTTTTTTTTGTAAAAATCCAAAATATTGGGGTAAATTTGTATGGGGGCTATACCTAAAATTTGGTTGGTCCCACCCATATTATGATATTTTATTGGGACTATCATAGACATAATTTATACTAAATTTAAATTTTCTATAATAAAAAGCAATGTTGTTTTTATGTAAAAACCCAATATTTTGGGGTAAATTTGTATGGGGGCTATACCTAAAATTTGGTTGGTCCTACCCATATTAAGATATTTTATTGGGACTATCGTTGACATAATTTATACTAAATTTAAATTTTCTATAATAAAAAGCAATGTTGTTTTTATGTAAAAACCCAATATTTTTGGGGTAAATTTGTATGGGGGCTATATCTAAAATTTTGTTGGTCCCACCCATATTTAGATATTTTATTGGGACTATCATAGACATAATTTATACTAAATTAAAATTTTCTAGAATAAAAAACAATGACGTTTTTATGTAAAAACCCAAAATTTTGGGGTACATTTGTATGGAGGGTACCCCTTAAAATGGGTCTAGAGAAAAATCGTTTGTAAGTGCACACTTGACGGCCTAGGAGAGTCTAAGTTTCGATTTTGAAAGCTCTACCTTTTATAGTCTCCGAAATAATCGTTTTCATACGGCAGACAGCATGACAGACGGACGGACGGACAGACGGACAGACAGACAAAGCCTGTTCGACTCCCCTTCCAATGCTGATCAAGAATATATATACTTTATAGGGTCTATCTTGCCTCCTTCTGTCTGTTACATACATTCGCACAAACTTAATATACCCTTTTAGCCTTTGGGTACAGGATATAAAAATTTGTTTAGTTCAATTAATTGCAAAAACATGAAGATCTATTTTTGGTTCGTTTATATGTTGCCAAGACTACCGCCCATTTTTTCCAATGTACTACACAATATGAGACTGGTTTCCGGGGGCCCAAAATTGCCCTTCATGTCATGGTTTTTAGAAAATGAGGGTTGAAACACTCAAAAACACGATTTTTGGTGTTTTTATCTATTTTTCTCGAAAACCAGACTCCATTTTGGGATCCAGAATGGTGTTCAGCGCACATAGATGCATCGGAAAGAAACTCGAACTCGAATTTCATTTCTCTTTTTCAATTATTTGATGCATTTTTGATTGCTTCTACTGGGCCACGCCCACCTCTTATATTTTAAACTTTGCAGGTTTTAGTAACGCGTATATCTAACTTTATTTCTATCAAATACTTGTCGATTCTATTTGGGGCCACACCCACCGCCCATTTTCCTATAACTACATACATCCTATCTTGTAACTTGGACCAAAAAATACATATACACAAAATTTTATTGAAATCGGTTGAGTTGTTTCGGAAATATTTGATGAACACCACCCAGATTAGGATAAGGAAAAATAGTGTACGTCCGATTCTCAGACTTTCTCGGAGAAAAGAATCATTGAAGCTGTTTCGGAGGAGTATAGAAAAAGATTTACTTGTAACTCTTCATTCAATTCAACCAGTTCGTGGTTCAAAAACAAAGGTTGCTAGGTATCGCGAACCGCTGAATTGAACCACTTTTTTTTAGCGGTTTTGCAGTCCTGGTATTTTTTTACAAGAAAACTTCTTTGCTATTGATATGTTTTTGCAATTTAAATTTACTTGGAACAATGCCGTTCCCATATCATAAAATCGTTTTGAAATTAGTTTTTTAGATATTGTTATCAGATATAAAACAGAGGAATGATCCGTACTGTTCTACGATTCGGGGTCTGCGAACAGCCAAAGAACTCATTGTGGAATACAGCACATGTAGAACAAAGACAATCATGTAACTAAGTAGAAATAAATTAAAAATTCATAGTTACAGAAATGCTGGCGACTAACTGTAAGCTAAAAAAACCACTGTCAGTAATAGGATTGTGACAAGGATATGCCCTCGAGGCAATAGTCAAAAGTCGGCACCTAGTGCTAACAAAGTACTTTCTATTTATAGAGCAACTAAAAAACATAGATCTTAAGGCAATCCTAAGATATGTAACTTTCAAAAGGTTCGATCAAGAAATCTAATCATTAGGGGTATACAATAGATCTTGAAGGTCTTGTTATCATCGGTCCCGTTTTTGTATTATAATAACTGGGCTCAGATTTTTAATCGTGTAAATTTGTTTTTAATCTACTAAGCAAAAATACACTTTCCACTGGCACGCGTTTTGTTATCGCGTTAACAATTTATCGAAAAACGCTAAACAGTGTTCCCATTGCGTTTAGCGTTAGCGTTCGAGTTCAAACAGCTGATTTTGTTCGTTACGTTGTAAGCAAATTGTACAGCGCTAAAAAAAAAAAAAAATCAACGCGACTTTTATCCATACCTAGCTGCCTATCTTTTTTTGTATACGATTTAACGCGAGTTTGTCGAGTTTTTAACGCTAACGCGGAACGCGGCCTAATGGAAACGGGGCATTAATCGAACAAATGGATGTCCAACACGAGCATGAAAAGGTGACCCGACTTTGTGGAGCTGATTCGGGTAAACCTTTACTTTTGCGGTTATTTCGTCAGCTGCCAAATTAACCGATCCGATAAAAAAAATCGATTTTAAGGCGAGTTATCGAAAGTCGCGTTTACAGTGAACGCAACCTTTTCCCATAACTAACTCCCTATACTTTTTTACAAGATTTAACGCAAGTTTTTCGAGTGGAAATGTACTATTAAAATATCGAAAAAATCGATGTCATATCGATAGTTTTTAAATGCAGAAAAAATTATCGGTATATCGATATTATGTTTTTCCAAATGGTGGAATTCTTTTTGATGGTTGAGTTCTGTCTTCAGGGTTGTTGCCAAAGCTTTGATTGTTTTTTTTTCTTTTTCTCTCCAGTACAGCATTATTTGACGTGTTTTGAAAATATCGATAAGAAGAAAAAAGTTTTTAGTACGAGTAAAACTTTAAGCCTATTAATTTTTACACAACAAGTTTCTGTTTCCAATTTAAAAGAATACATTTTTGTTTTACTTTCTATTCTGCTTCAGTTTTTCGCAAAAAAGTGTAAAAAACTTCACCTAAGTAAGCAAAGTTTTTCCGACACTTGTAATCTAACTAAAGATACACTTTTATATCTTAAGTATTTCGAAAACAAACCAAGTGCATAATTTAAAGTGCAAAAGATACACAAGAAAAGTATGTTTTGTTTCAACTCATCGCACACACACACACACACACACTGTCGCCTACTTACCCGCGTCACAATATTGCCATCGCCAATGCGTATAATATTTTTCAGTTGGCCGCTTAGAAATGTACGTGCTGCTGCTGCTGTTGTTGTTGTTGTTGTTGCAGCTGCACCAGATGCTGATGTTGCTGATGATGCTGCTGATAATGATGATGAAGATGTTGCAGCACTCTTTTGCATTATATTCTACAACAACATCTTCGTTGACTCCATACTCTGATGATGATGATGAGGATAATGATGCTGTTGAGCTGTTAGCAAATGTTGTTGTTGTTGCTGATGTTGCATCAACTATTGTTGTTGTTGTTGCATATTCAATGTGGAATAATAATAATAACAACAACAACAACAACGAAAACGAAAATGGTAGAAATGTTACCAATTGGAATTTTTCTTTTGCGTATAAATTATTTGCATTTCTGTTTTTCTTGTTTTTACTGTAGTTGTAGGACACTTGTTGATTTTGCTGCTGCTGCTGCTGCTGCCTCTGCTGCTGCCTCTGCTGTCTCTGCATCTGCTGTTGACATTGACAATCATTGTTGTTGTTGTTGTTGTTGTTGTTATTATTGTTTTTGTCTGTTCTTGTTGCCAGCTTTGTACTTTGCCGCACTATTGCTGTTATTTTTGTTTTTGTTGCTGTTTTTCTTAATGTTGCTGCTTCTGCTGTTATAGCTGGTTTTCTTGTTGGCATCCATGCTGTCAACATGCATTTCATTGTTGTTTTGCATTTGCAATTTTAACTGTAAAAATAAAGTAAAAAAGCAATTGAAATGTTGAAAAAAGCAACAACAACAATAGAAATTTTAGATAAAATTAAATGAAAATAAATGGAAAATAATTTACATACATAAGCACATCTTTTATCTATTCATACACATACATATAAGCCAGGTGAAAGACATTTTGTTGGTTTAGCTTTGGAAATTAATAATTTTTAATAGAGAACGCCCACATAGTCCATTAGTAGGTTTGAGTAGAACGACTATAACTGAAAAACAAGAAAGAACGCTGAAGTCGGGTATGCTCGACTGTAAGATACCTTGTACCCAATCATTATATACCTTAAGTTAAGTCGTATCTTTGTACCATTCCTCATTGTATTGAATTTTCATACAAAAAATCTAATAAATGGGGTATATTTGTATAGGGGCTATACCCAAAATTTTGTTGGTCCTACCCATATTGGGATATTTTATTGGGACTATCATAGACATTATTTATACCTAATTAAGACTTCCTAGAATAAGATACAATGACGTTCTTATGCAAAAAATCCAAAGTTTTGAGGTAGATTTGTATGGGGCTACTTCTTAAAATAGGTCTAGAGAAAACCGTGTGCAAATGCACATTTGACGGATCAGGAGAGTTTAAGTTTCAAATATAGTGGCCCTATCTCTTACAGTCTCCAATAGAGGCCTGCATGAATGTACTCATTTCTAGCTCAGCAGATCTGTACAGTAGTGTAGTGTTCTCAAAACTACTGCACTCATTGTTATCTGTGCAGTATATTTCTTAAGCCAGAAGAAGACAGCACAACATTTTTACTATTCTCACAAAGAATGAGTACAGTTAGATGTTGCACTCTTTTTAAGTGAATGCTATATTTGTCCTCTTTTGACACGCTGTACACCAAGCGTAATTATGAGAACAGTTTGTGTGTGTTATTATACAACTTTTCAGATGAGTTCAGTAGTTGCCTAACTTGATAATTTCACAATCTTTATTTTAAATTGCATTTTGTGTTGATTTTCATTTTATGTTCTCCTGGTATCCCGTTTTAATAAAACGCAAAATTCTTGGCCCATTTCATTATATGTAATATGAAACATAGCCAATGTCACTCGGGAATAGTGTAGCTTGCCAACGGTGAAAGAAATTTTTAAATCGGTTTAGTCATGAAGTTTCGCTCATGTCGTCTAATAAATATTTAAAAATGTATCTCTGTTCAGTAAGTAAACTGCACACCAAAACATTGTACAGTGAATCAACTGCACCCAAATTTATTGTACTCATCATATGCTGGTCAACATCAGAGTGAGTGAGAACATTATCTGTCAATACAGGCAATATTAGTACCATTCACTTGCTCTGTATTTTATCTGTGCAGTAACAATATGTACAACTTTTTGAATGAATCATTCATTTGCCCTTCTGAATGCATTCATGCAGATGTCTAGTCTCCAAGATAATTTCTCTTAAACGGCAGACAGCAGAACAGACGGACGGACCGGCATAGTTAGTTCGACTTCCAATGCTGATCAAGAATATATATACTTTATATGGTCTATCTAGCCTCCTTCTGTCTGTTACATACATTTGCACAACCTTAATATACCGCACAAACTTTTTATATCAATATTTCGGTTAAAAATTGGTTATTTAATGGTTAAACTATGGCTTAGTCGTGTGATTCTGTATGCATTTTTACTTCTGAGTTAAATATTTTATTACAATATATATAACAATATATAGAGTTTTCTAGAATTAAGTTTTGAGTTTGACGAAGTGTTTGGACCTAGACATGACAAGCAAGCTTATTAAGACTTACACAGCAAACATATAGGGCATTCGTAAGAAGAATAGTAGTAATCCTTATTTTCGACAGGTCCAATATTATAAACTAATTTGAACTCTATTCCTTTTAATAACTTTTAGATTATTCTTATTCATTTTGGAAAATCCTTAAAATCGACAACCGCAGGAAATATTGGGCAAATATGAGTTATATCGGAATATTCGATTATTTTAGAGTACAAAAAATTATACAAAACGAAAATAAAACTTGTCGAAAGTCTGAAACATTAAATTGGATTCAATTAAATTAATTAAAATAATTTAAAAAAAAGAAACTACAACGAATCCAGGACTAAAATACGCGTCTCAATATATTTGAAAATTAATATTCAATATATTTTGAATATTATTTTTCCAAATTTCTACACTAAATCTAGGAAAAATTGTTACTTTCCCATATAAAATACATGGGAAGTTCAGGAGCCTTTTTATTTACGATATAGAACAATCGTAGGGGAGCGTTTTCTGTTTCGCATCTACTGAGTTTTGTTCAATTTCAGTTCTTTTTTGATGGCATTTTTACTATTTCTTTTTTTTTTTTGTTTGCAGCGCAACAAAAATGTGCTGAGGCTAACTTAAAAACATACTAAAAAAATACCACTTTTTTTTTTTATCTTACACAAAATGTATTGGGGAAATCTGAAATCAGCTGTTTTTCAAACGTAACCGGTTTGAAGCTCATCGGTTGGACATAGAAACATTTTTACTATTTTATATATATAGCAAAGTATTTATTCGCAGTAAAAGATTTTTTTATGTTAAATGCCTTGCAGTTCCATGCCAGAACTACCCAAGAAATCGTTGTGGTTTTATACAACAGCTACAACTTTGATATCAACTGTTGAAGCTATACTTTTACTGCTAAATTAACTAATGCACATTGAATGCTTCATCAAATAAAGTTGCCTTTTCAATAATAATTTTTTTCGGTTTGTTGCTCACATAAAATTTAATGGATCAATCTCCTCATGCAGTATGCAAACAAATGTCAATATTTTTATGAACGTTAAATAGCTAAAACATAAACTCTTTAAGCTTTTTATAATTTTTATTGCATATAACACGACACGACAACGTCTAGAAACATTGTGAAAATATATGCGTACATTTTTTGTTGTTGTTTTGTTTTTTTTTTATTACAACAAAAAAATAAAATTGAAACTTTTCCGAAAGCGTAGTTTTTACGGTCTGAAGTGAAGTGCACTTTATTCTATACGATACGTAGTACGTACGTACATATAAGCACTTTTTAGCTACGACATTACGCATAAAATACATTTTTATTTGCGTTGCAATATTTTGCAGCACTTTGCAAAAAAAAAAACTGAAGAATAAGAAAATCCTTTTAAAGATGAAATGTAAAACAAGGAAAAACTTTAACTTTGGTGAAACCGAAGCTGAAATACCTGTCACACGATGATTAGACTAATATATGCGTTCGGCTTGTATAGGGGATATATGCTTTTACGATCCTACTGTAATCATGTGAACTTGGGTTGCTATTTTGACCATATTTGAAGAAATCTCTTCATGAAATAAACATTTCTTTCATACTAATTCTTACAAAATTTATGGTAAATTTCTATTAGTGTTATATGTGCATTTTTCGATTTTTGCAATGTCTGATTTAATTGAGCAGAGAAGAGACATCAAATTTTGTTTCCTGAATGGAATAAATCGATTAACTATAAGAGACATTGCTGATGAAATTGGCATATCTAAAGGATCAATTATTACCATTTTGAAAGATGTTTTGGGCCTCAAACGTGTCAAGTCTCGATTGTTACCAAACATGGTGAATTTTCTTGAAAAAACAGCGTCGATTCTTCGTGACTATTTCTCCAAAAATGTAACCAATATCGTTCCGCAACCACCGTATTCGCCTGATTTGGCTTCGTCTGACTTCTGGCTAATCCCAAAATTCAAGAGACCACTCCGGGCAATACGTTTCGAGTCGATTGAGGAGATAAAAGCTGAATCGAAGAAGACGCTGATGGCTATAACGGAAAGGGACTATTTGGCATGTTTCGAGGATTGGAAAAAATGTTGGCATAAGTGTATTTTATGGGGAGGGGGTTTACTTTTGAAGTGGATGAAATTGATTTACAAGAATACATAAGGACTTTTCATTTTACAAACAAATTCACTTTGTAAAATGCCCACAGTAGTAGTGATCCCACCTTAACCATGAGTACAGTATTTGTCATAAATCGATTCATATATAAAGCATTTTTTATTAAAAAACAAGAAAGAACGTTGAAGTCGAGTATGCTCGACTGCAAGATACCCTGTACCCAATCTTGTACTCCTTAAAATGGGTCTAGAGAAAAACCGTTTGTAAGTGCACACTTGACGGCCTAGGAGAGTCTAAGTTTCAATTTTGAAAGCTCTACCTCTTATAGTCTCCGAAATAATCGTTTTCATACGGCAGACAGCATGACCGACGGACGGACAGACGGACAGATGGACGGACAGACAGACATAGCTGGTTCGACTTTCTTTCCAATGCTGATCAAGAATATATATACTTTATAGGGTCTATCTTGCCTCCTTCTTCCTTTTACCCTTTGGGTACAGGGTATAATATCACAAATTTTTTTGCCCAAATTTTTTCTGTTCCGATGCTAGTAGTCCGTACCTTTCAGTTACGTGGCGGATAGATGAGAGGCAGTGTCAACCAGCACCACCCAGAAAGGTGCAGGCACTAGCAAGCCTAGCTCAGCGCAATGGCTGCGATCTCATTCTCGATTCCAATGCTCGTCATTCCATTTGAGGAAATAGCGAAATAAGCGATCAACGTGAGTGTCTATTTGATTTTATTACACAGAACTCACTGCATATTTGTAATGTAGTTAAAATCCCCACCTTCCCCTTTCACAGCACGGAAAGCTTTGTAGGTTGCGAAGAAGTCTTGGACATCACGCTCTTGCTTAAGCTGGTGTCCCTTAGAGTTGATCGATGAAGAGTCTCGGTTAGGTTGTCCCTTTCAGACCATATGTATATCCTGTTCGACCTCAATATATCAACGACACATCCCAAGGTGTATAGAAACCTCAAAAGGACAGATTGGATCAGATTTTGCAGAATGACCCAAGCTGGCTTTAGGGAATTTCCCGTTTCCAATTTCGCGTCTATCAAGGAATTAGTGAAAGGCTTCCAATTATTTGAAAAAACACTAAACAGTCATGTTAAGAAATCGGTACCTCCATGATGAAACAGCGACCTTAGCAAACTCAGAAAGGAATCTAGGAGATCCTTTAATGAGTGCTATTTAAGTCGCAGCAAAGACACTGCGACTCAAAAATCACTCTTATTGCCAATACTAGGTCAGTTTGAGCGGCAGACAGACATGTCTATATCTGCTCAAGAATAAAGGGTCTACAATGTCTCCTTTAATGCATTACAAACTTTCCGACAAACCAAATATACCCGTTTACACTATGTGTAAAATGAGTATAAAAATATATATGTGCAGCTTAAAATTTGTACTGAAATTTAGCGCAATAACGCAACCACAGAAGTTTGCTTTTAGGTTATACGCTTCAGTGCATACAAAAGTATCTTCATATAGAATTTTTTTTTTTTTGTTGTTGTTTTATTTTAGCGTTTCTAATGCAAAAGACATGTTTAAAGAAAAGAAAAAAATGTTAAATATTTACTTTCACTTCCTTCGCTTTTTTTACGCTTAAGTGCTTCGAGTTCGAGTTCGCATTCAAGCAGTCAGCGCGAAAAAAAAATGAAAATGTGCCATTTTGAGATTTGAAGCTTTCTTTTTTTTATGTTCTGCGATTTATGTTGTCAAATTTTTTATTTCAAATTTACTGTGTACTAAATTTGAATGTTACACGGAAAAGTGATTAAAATAATATATTTTTTTCCCTTTATTTCATATGTTATCTGTGTGTTGGCTTGTCTAATATTAAATTGTTTGCATAAATTTCAAATATAAAATAGAATTCTATTTTATTTATTTAAAAAATTAAATAGAATTGCGCGTTTTTGTTTAAATAAATATGCTTCTACTCTGTTTTTGGATTTAAAAAATATTTTATTTGCTAGTATTATTTACAAAAATATTTATACACGTATTTATACATAGGAATAATATGTAGAGACAAGCATAAAAATGTGCACTACAAGCTTCAATTTGTTTACACATTTATGCTGTCGTTTATCATTCTGCTGTTTTGCATACCCTGTATTCAGAGGGTAAAAGAGTATGTTAAGTTTGTGCAAATGTATAAAACAGGTGGAACCGAGCATGATAGACCCTATAAAGCATTAAAAGGCGAGTCGATATAGCTATGTCTGTCTGTGCTGCTGTCTGCCGTATGAGAGAGATTATCTCCGAGACTATACGGGATAGAGCTATCATATTTGAAACTAAGACTCTCGCACTTGTAAACGGGTTTTCTCTAGTCTCATTTTAAGGAGTAGCCTCCAAACAGTAAAAACTTCTTTGTTTCTTTTTTTTAAGAACTTCAAATTTAGTATAAATTATGCGTATGATAGTCCCAATGAAATATTCCAATATGAGTAAGACCAAAAAATCACTTTGTATGTTAATAACATACAACGTTGAGTCCGAGTCTGAGTTCAGAAAACTAACTCGCGTTTTCTTTCTTACGGATTTCTTTGGTTCATCAAAACATTTCATGACTTGTGCGATGGATCAAGGTAGTCAATTCCGAATTTTAAGTCAGAATTTCAAAGTTGGTTTGCATTTTCATTTCAACTGCAAAAAAATGATTGTAAATTTTGATCAAAAATTAAACAAAACCATAATTTTCGAATGTATTTTGCGTGTCTTCAACAAAATTTGAATTCTGTAACCGCACCCCTCGCAAGGATATTCACCATTGGTCTCCTGAAGTTGCAGCTCTGGTTGCTGAGAAAAGCCGTCTTCGCCGTGTCTGGCACAATTCTCGCAACCCGAGGGACAAAACTGCCTATAATAGAGCCGCTAAGAATGTCAAGGAAATACTATTTAGTCTCCGCAAGCAGTCCATGGAGCAGTTCCTCGCAGAAGTTGAGCCCGGCAACCTCCAGCACCACCTGTGGCAACTAACCAAGGGCATCAAAACACCTATTATGAGGAAGGAGCCTGTTAAGAATGCTGCCGGTTTCTGGTGTCGCTCGGATGCAGAAAGAGCTACAGCCTTCGCCGATCACCTGTACGAAACATTTTTCTCCATTTGACAGATGCTCCCAACTTCTTGAGAGTTTCCTCAACTTCCTTGACGTGCCCTGTCAAATGTCGCCCCCTATCCCTGTAGTTGAGATGGATGAAGTGATCAGCGAAATTGGCAATCTCAAATCATCTAAATCTCCTGGATACGACAATATTGATGTATCTGCCATCAAAGCGTTGCCCCCAATTGGGTTGCAGATACTTGTAAACATCATCAACAAATGCTTCCAGCTGGGTCACTTTCCCAACCAGTGCAAATGCGCCGAAATAATACTCATACGCAAACCTGGAAGGCCTGCAGCCAATCTCGCCTCATATCGTCCAATAAGTTTTACTGTCGGTACTCTCCAAAGTAGTTGGGAGACTTTTCCTGCGTAGAATGCGGCCAATTCTGGAAGAGGCCGGTTCGATCCCCGATCACCAGTTCGGTTTTAGAGAAAGCCATGGCACGCCGGAACAGGGCCACAGGCTAGTCGAGAAGATTCTGGAATCATTTGAGGAGAAGAAGTTTTGTTCGGCAGTCTTTCTAGATGTAAAGCAAGCCTTCGACAGGGTGTGGCATGCTGGTCTGCTTCACAAACTTAAGACGATCCTACCAGCTCCATACTTTACCGTTATTAGGTCCTACCTTGAGCGCAGGAGTTTCTTCGTTAGATGTGGGGAAGAAAATTCCCAAATAAAAGATATTCGGGCCGGAGTTCTAGGACCGGTCCGGAGCAGGGAAGTGTTCTAGAACCAGTCCTTTACACTCTCTATACAGCCGACTTGCCGATTATAGAGAAAGACAAATTGCTGGTCGCTACGTATGCAGACGACACGATTTTCTTGGCATCCGACGTTTCCCCACAGGTTGCTTCTGGAATCCTTCAAAGGCAACTCGACATCTGCTCTACTTGGCTCAAGAGGTGGAACATTGTAGTGAACCAAATGACTTTTTCT
>JAEIFJ010002662.1:0-36529 GCA_018903435.1 Leucophenga varia
CGATTTATCGCTTAGTTTAACAATATTTAATTGAAATCATAAACTTCAGCTTTTCTCGGCTACGAATAGAATATGTTTTACCGCTTTTTTTTTCTTCGATTTTTTGTATAAAAATAGTAATTATTTATGAATGTAATTGCCGCTATGCGATTTATTTGCTTATTTTTAAAAATATTTAACTGAAATTATAAACTTCAGCTTTTCTTGGCAACGACAAGTTCGTTTTTGGGCATAGGCTTCAAACAAATTATCCTTTTTTTTTTCGATTTTTTGTATAAAAATAGTAATTATTTATGAATGTATTTACTCCAAATTGGGTTAAAACATTTCTAATATCATACAATATCGAAACCAAAGTGTCAAGCCCATTTTTAGGCATGACCCCATACAAACTTACACCTTTTTTTCGAATTTTTGTTTTAAAATTCTATTTGTTTATTAATGTATTTACTTCAAATTAGGTACAACCGTATCTTATGTCTTCTATGTATACACTACCAATATGATAAGGATCTGCCACTATAACACTTAAACCCATAAAATTTCACCTCCCATTTTCTTAAAATTTGTCAGACCATTGAACCCCACCCATCCCATCTTGAAATTTTGTTTAAGCCACGGATGATCACACATAAACTATTTAGAGATTCATGTGACGGGTACTTAAAATTCGGTAATAAATGATGTACTTTTTTGCTTTGCACAAAATCAAAAATTTATTATACAAATGTGATGAGGTTGCGGGAGTTGACAAACAGGCATTGGAACCCGATTCAAATTAGAAGAAGTTTTTTTTTTTATGTTTTAGGCAAAACTGCATCGAATTATCCAGTCATTATAAAAGCCATTTACTATAGTTCTCAGCTGTGTTACATATTTAATATGAATTTCCTTTCTGCCAAAACCACCAATAGATGCGAATGCGGTGACAGCCTTACAACCAAGCATTTGTTAGACCAATGCCCCTGCTTGTTGAGAATCAGAGCAAAACTTTTTAATCACAATAACCCGTCAGATCTCTTAAAAGTAGTTAATTTAAATAATATAAACGCTATTCACGATTTCCTGAAACAATCCAGATTAATTAATCAAATTTAAAGTAAGAATTTTACTTAATAGACCGGCGTCGAAGGCCATAGTAGCTTGTACGCCATTTTTTAGTTGTATTAGATATAACATTTTATATTGTATCTAATTATAATAAAATAAAATAAAAATTAAAAATATGAATTTCGGTTCCCAGAACCAAACAAACGTTTATTATTATTTTGCGTCCCTGAAAATGTATGATATCAGCTGTTTTTCATATGACTTTTTATGAGAAATGTTTTCCATTAAGTAAGTTTGTAAGGTGCATTTTTTGCAATCATTTTTAAATTGATATTAAACTTACAGAACGAGGTACATAGCCAGCACGTTTTACAGAACGTTTACGTCTTGCTCTGATCCAGAAATTTATAAAAGCTTACAATTAGAATGTAGAAAATTTGCAAAAAATGTTTTGGAACCTGTCGCATCTGAACTGGATAGAAATCAGTCTTTTCCCTATGATCAAATAAATGATATAGGAAAACTGGGGTTTATGGGCATTACAGTACCAAAAAAGTACGGAGGTTCAGGATTAGATGTTATGGCCACTTCCATCGTGGTGGAGGAACTTTCTAGAGCTTGTGCTGCAACAGGCGCTATAACATCGATTCACAATATGTTATATGCGGACTTTATTGCTAGCCATGGAACAGAGGAGCAAAAAGAAATATATCTAAGGCCTTATACCAAAGGTGTTCCGGGGGCATTTGCTCTAAGCGAGGCCGGTAATTGTTAAATATTTTTTTTTATTATTTATTTTCAGTGCAGTTTTTAGACCAGTGAATTTATACATACATACATACATATATTTACGGCAACATTTAATAACAAGAAAGAACGCTAAAGTCGAATATGCTCGACTGCAAGATACCCTGTACCCAATCTTTATGTACCTTAATATACCTTATTGTATTGGATTTTCAAACAAAAACTTGAAAAATGAGGTAAATTTGTATGGGGGCTATACCTAAAATATTTTTGATCGTACTCTTATAGGGATATTTCATTGGGACTATAAGAGGCATAATTTATACAACATTTAAGCTTCTAAGAATTAGAAACAATGACGTTTTCATGCAAAAACCAAAATTTTGGGGTAGATTTGTAGGGGGGGTACCTCTTAAAATGAGGTTATAGAAAAACCACTTGACGGCCTACCTCTTACAGTCTCCGAAATAATCGTTTTCGTACGGCAGACAGCATGACGGACGGACGGACAGACAGACATAGCTAGTTCGACTCCCATTTCAATGCTGATCAAGGATATATATAGTATACTTTATATGCTCTGTCTAGCCTCCTTTTGTTTGTTACATACATTCGCACAAACTTAATATACCCTTTTACCCTTTGGGTGCAGGGTATAAAAATTCAAACATTACCATTTGGACTATTCAAACTTAGCTTATAGTTAAGGATAGTTCGACTCTATAAACCACACACTTATATTCTTTGTCAGCTCCATAAGAGTCCATCTAGTAAGTTTGTGCATTTGATTTACGGTACTTTCAATTAGTTTATAAAGGCAATTCCTACAAATTTTGATTTTAGTATTCTAATCCTATATTTAGATAATCTTATTATTGTATTACATTAATGTCACGTAAATGTTACGTACTTTGGTTTGTATGCCAATAAAAATCATTAGCATTTTAAGTTGAACAAAGCTATGTATATAGAAACTATAATAATATGTGGACTTTACATAACTGGATATGTAATCTAGTGTCTTTGTTAATATTAGTTACATAAGCATATATTGCATTTAAATAGAATAAGATTAAAAAAGGTATAACATGTTAGCTTCATTATCTTACGACATTTTTATTAAAGATAGGTTTTATCTTCTGTATTTTTTTAATTCACTCAGATGCCGGTTCAGATGTTGCAAACATATCCACAGAAGCTATCAAAAACGGAGACTTTTACACGCTTAATGGCAACAAATCTTGGGTGACGTCGGCAAAGGAATCTGAAATGGCTGTTATTTTTGCTACAGTCAACAAGTCTGCTAATACTCGTGGCATTACCGGTAGAACCTTAAAATTCATTGAATATATAACACGGTAACAAATATTATTTCAAACTGCTATTTGACAGCTTTTTGGTTCCATTGAGGCAGGAAGGGAGTGCACTTAAGTCAACCGGATAGAAAACTAGGCATCCGCGCACTTTCTACCTGTGACATCAGTCTAAACAATGTCAAGGTACCTGCTGCTAATATAGTGGGAGAAGTTGGGGGTGGTTTTCAAATTGGCGCTTCATCAGTTAAATAAAGCCAGGATTGGAATAGCATCACAAGCTATTGGCATCGCCCAAGCTTCGTTAGACACTGCATTGAGCTACGCGGATACTAGAAGAGCATTTGGAAAACGCATTTTAGACATGCAAGCGGTTCAATTGCGTTTGGCTCGGATGGCCAGTCAAGTGGAGGCATCTAGGCTTCTTGTGAGAAAAGCAGCTGAACAATGTGCTAATAATTCCTGTATAATTAAAAGTAGTGCAATAGCAAAGCTAATGGCTAGTGAAACTGCTACATTTGCAGCCCATCAATGCATACAAATCCTTGGTGCAATGGGTTATGTCAATTGTATGCCTGCGGAACGATTCTATCGCGATGCAAGAGTCACAGAAATCTATGGTGGCGTTTCAGATATTCAAATGTTGACTATTGCCGATCAGCTTATTAAGGAAATGGAGAAATGATGCTGATGTTCTTTTGGTGTTGGGTGGTTTTTTTAATTTTGTGTATTGATATACATGTGTATTTCGGTTTAATTTTTTTATTATTATTATTTTTTTTTTTTTTTCAAATATATTTTTGAAAAAAACTGCAATTTATGTATTCATTTTTCTTTCTATCTACTTGCAGTTATTTTTTCAAAGGTTTTTACCCGTCACTCAGTGTGAAAGTTCGTAAAGCATCAGAGGGGACACCGAGGATGACTCATTGTACTATAATATATTCTTGATCAGATCGACGAAAGCTATCGATTTAGTCATATGTAGCTGATACTCAAAAAATTAAACTTTTCCCTATACTATTTACATGTGGAAACCAAAGTGCTAGTCTCATTTTCAGCATAGCCACCACATAAACCTACCATCGTTTTTCGAGTTTTTATATATAAAATGTTTATTAATGAAGCAATTTATTTCAAACATTATAATAACCATATGAACTAATATGTCGACATATTTGTACAATGTATATTTGATTGAGATCGGACCACAATAGTATGTAGCACCCGTACGATCCAACCGCTTTCTTTTTATTTAAAAAAATTCTTTTATTTCTACTTTTAAATTTACTTCTTATATTAACGATAACAAAAAAATTTGAATTTCATCATATCATTGACCTCCTTACACCCATTGCGATGGTCATACATTTATTACCTTTATGGCAAGTTGTTCAAAATATCGTTTTACCAATTTTTCAACGTCTAAATGCAGCATTTTAAAACAAGAATATCTATATATAAACTTATAGGAGGTGTGTGAATTAAGATACATTTTAAAATAAGGCGTATTACTTCTTGAATTTGTCGCTTTTTATACCCGTTACACCAATTGTAAGTAAACGGGTATATTAAGTTTGTCTAAAAGTTTGTGACGCATTGTAAGACACGTCGTAGACCCCATAAAATATACATATTCTTGATCAGCTTGATGGACGGTCTGTTTGCCCGTTTGTCTGTTTATTTCATCGCGATTTATTCGGATAGTACTGAAGATATTTAATTTAAATTCGAAACTTAAAGTTCTTTAGGTAAAGAATAGGACGAGTTCGAAGTGAAAGGGCCACTCTCATTTATAGGTATAGATATATTTATGAATGTATTCACTCCGAATTGGATAAAATTAAATCTAAAATCAACCTATGTACACACCACCCATATGTTAAGGATCGAACCACTATAACATATAGCTCTTTACAAATTTACCTCAAATTTTTTGATATTTTCAAGAAAATTATTGTTATATAGTATCTGTATTTTTAGCTTAAAATTTGTTTTCAATTTTGCATCAGACCATAGACCCTCACCCATCCCATCTCGAAGTTCTATCAAAACCATTGATGAACACACTTGTGGTGACCTATTTGAAGATTCATGGGACTGGTATCGGAATTCGGTTCTACCGCAGTTTACGTTTTTCCCTGTTTTTTTTTTTTTTTTTTTTAGCTAGTAATGTCATTGATATATATTGGCAACACCAAGGCAATCAGGAGTTTCACACCAAGTTTCTATGGCTTGGTTTCAAGTTTCTTATATTGTTACTAGAGTTTTGATAAAAAAAATTCAAAGAGATAGGGAAGAGATAGAATTTGTGAAGAAAACAACTTTGTATCCTTACCGAATCACTTTTTTACCGAATATCTTTCATAATTATGAGAGATTTGAAACCAAGCCAAAGAGATTTGTTTTGACACTCTTGATATCAATGGTATTACTAGCTAAATAACAAAAAAAAGGGGAACGTACCTTGTACTTACTATTAGGGGTTGACTATCACTCCATTTAACACTATTCACTCCAATTTCCGAGATATCAGTAAGTGTAACATATATTGAAATTCTAATTTGGACCGACACAACCAACTGTTTTATTATACTATATACTAGCTTGCACTAGGGGCTATGTTCGCGTGAATTTTTCTCTCACTTGTATTTTTTAAATAGTTTTTTTTAGAGTTTCATTATACACTCTTCAACCGAACCTACTTTTTTTCTCATTAATACATTTACATTCATGTATTCTTGATCAAAAAAGTTGTATTTTATTTTTGTACCCTTTACACAGAGTGTTATCAGGTATACATATATTATTGATCAGCTCTATAAGACGAATCGATGTAGCAATGTTCGTCTGTATATTTAAACGCGATTAATTTTTCAGTTTTTAAAGATAAAAAAGAAAAAAATCTGGTTTAATGCTTGGTTATGCAAAGTCCACTTTGACCTCAGTTGTAAAATTTTAAAATATCGAGGTCCTGAAAACGGGAATTTTTGGCGCGGCTTATTGAATCTAATCTTTTATCTGATCTCGGTTAATTAACTCTAAAATATTATCTAAAAACATAAATAGAGTTCCAACGAGTTTTAACATGTTGTTTTACCGATTTCGATAGTTTTGAATTAAGCTCTGAGAGCTTAAAATGAGCCACTAAAGATTTAGAAGCATCTATCAACAAGAGAACTTCTGGTTTGTTTGCTTTTTCGAATCAATTTTAAATTGTATTACTTTCATTATAGTTTTAGTTAAAAAAAGAAAAACTATTGTCAATTAATCAAAATTAGAAAATTTAAATAAATGCTAAAGTATTGCTTGGCATTTTTTTTACAAATTGGAAATATACTTGCGGTTAAATAATACTCCTTGGGTGAGTTGCGCCTTAAAATGGGAATGGAGAAAACCCGTTTGTAAGTGACCACTTAACGGCTGTTTAACTTTCAAATACGACAGACAACAGGACAGACAGATGGATGGTCAGATATAGCTAGATCGACTCTTCTTTCAATGTTGATCAAGAACATATGAACTGTATAGGGTCTATCAACAGTTCTTCTGCCTGTTACATACATTTGCACAAACTTAACATACCATTTTAATCTTCGGGTACAGGGTATAATAAACAAAGGCTACATTTAATATAACATTATTGTATGTGTATACTTGTCAGATGCCGATTTTAGAATCATTATTTTTATCAAAGATTCAAAAGTTTGGATTCACTTGACAAGTTGTATAAAATTTTCAAATAATCGTAATTTTCTTCGTTCAATATTTTTTATCCTCGATATTTTACAGTTAAACAAAATATGTCGAATTTCAAAGAAATCCGCAAGTATTTGTTCATATTTTCGATTCTTCCGCTTTATGCTCGAATAATTGTAGCGCACATTCTGGGTATCCTTTCATTCATTTATACAAAGATTCAGATTTTTTTGATTCCAGCAGTTCTTAAAAATGTCTAAAGTTGTTTCGTGTTAGTCGGTCGCAATTTTCTCACTTGTCTGTCCAACTCGTCCCACAGCAACTCGATAGGGTTACAATCCGGCAACTGACGGGGTCATTCCACTCATCCGAGTTATTTCTGCTTTCCTTTGGCTGCGATGGAATCCCGGAAAAATTTAGAAATGTGCTTAGGATTGTTATCTCGCTGGAAAACGAATCCGCGGCCACAAGTCTTTTTTTCGTTCACGAACAAACGACGAACACATTGTCGTCGTCGTGTGTTAAAAATTTCAAATTTTGATTCGCCCGTGAGCAATACTTTGGACCATTGTTCGAATGTCCAATCTTTATGTTTCTTAGCCTAATTTCGTCTCTTAACTTTGTTTTTGCTTGCGAAGTAAAAGGTTTTTGACAACGACGCATCTTCTAAGCCGTAATTTCGTCGTCGTCACTGAGTCAATGACAACTCTGATTACACCCAGTTTCGCTCTTTCTTTGTAACGTTCTCATGACAGCATTTTGAGGAACATTACATTTCGAAGTAACTTTGTACACTCAGCTCTGCTTTCCGACCCATTAACCAATGAAATCATATAATCAAATAATATTATTTTTATAACGTCGACTTGTATGTCAATTTTTGTCGAACAGTTATTATTTGGCATACAAAAAAGCTCTACTCACCTTTTTGTAAAGAAAGATGTCACCGACAATTAGAAATATATCTTTTTGGAGCGAGCTTTCCAGCACTGAGTACGCTAATACGCACTAGACGATATACACGTCTCCCCCGCTCCTATTTAAAAAATAAAATACCCCCACCCTCAACAAAAAAAAAAACAATTTATAATGTAAAATTCAAAAATAAATTATTGTATAAATTCTGATGAATTACTTGGTGCAAGACTAAACCATCATATTGATACCAAGAGCAAGGGAGGGATTTTGCTGTCCTGACTCGTCTGGAAAGTTATCATCCTAATCGCACCTAATCACCTGATCTTCTTATTTTTGCAAAATTGTGGGTTATGCTATACAATACCATATGTTATAAGTGACTAAGAAGTGTCGCAACCAGCACTTGTAACAAGTTGGACGTCGGAGAACGAAATGAATACTTCAAAACAATTTTGAATACTAACTTTATTTATGAAAATTTCATGCTTATATACAATTTCTAGTTCTAATGATTATATGCATTTCTTACATACAACACATAAAAGAAACACATAAAAACGGATATTTATGAGGCAATAAATTCTAGATAGCGACAATCCAAAATATTTTAATTACATGATAGACATAAATTTAACATTATTTTAATGCTATTACAATAAACGATGAGTTTAGCATTATTCTATTCCAATTGTGTGGACTGTATAATAATCACAAAATATATTCTAAAGTTATACATAGCTTTATTATCTATTCTAAGCACATAAATGTATTGATCATTCACGATCAGTCTAAGTGTTGAAACCAGATCGCTCGACAAAATAGTTTCTGTTTATGTATTCTGCGCGTCGCTCAGTACGATCATAAAACTTCTATTCGCAGCAGAGGATATGTTGTGTAGCACTATCGCATATTAAATACGATAATCCACAAACAGCACCTGTTAATATTTGAATAGTCAGTGGTTATTCAACACTGTTATAACAATCCATGATTTGGTTAGAAAGAAAATTTTTGAGGAATGGTTCAAAACAATACCTGGAAGTCAAAATTGGTTGACCCAATGGAAAATGGTCTGAAAGTTGTTCTAAACAATAATGGCTGTCAGGATAAACCATAACAATAACTTAAAATATTAAAAGGCTAAAGTTAGTGCATCATATAATTTCCGCATGTGTTAATTTCCGTTGGTGGCCAAACTAATTACGTTTATCCAGTTTATCTTATCTAAAAGAATGTTGCTGAGCAGCAGATTAACTGGCTCTATAATTTGTTGGCTTTAACTGTGTATGTGCTTAATGTTGCCATTGTGACCTTTTTTCTGCTGTTTGTCGGTGTTTACTAAATTGAAAACTTTTGATTTGAAAAACAAATTTTAAACTAAGCAGAGAAGGTGTTTCTCTGATCGCATATATCAATGTGTGTATACTGGGGGGGCTCAAAAAAGGAAATTTTATAAATTGTAAGTATTTTTCTCCTTTCGAGCGGGAAACATTATGGGATGCCGCTAAAACCTTCTATTTTCTCAAAGGAAATACATGAAATTAAAAAAAAAAAAAAAACAAGAAAAAAAGTTAACTTCGGATGGACCGAAGCTTATATACCTGTTACACGTCATTTGACGTTGATAGACCTTCGTGTGCAGCATTTGTATTAAATTTTATTTTAAAATAGTAAGCAAATTAAAAATATTCTTTAAAATTTAGAAATTCGCTGTCCGATTTGAACCAATTTTAAACTGAAGATTTGGCATGGTATAAGAAGCATTTGTACCATATTTGAAGCCATTCGCATTATAAATACATTGTTTTCTTATAAGAACATGACAAAATGTTGTACTTTTGTATGGGAGCTATACCTAAAAGTGGGCGTGGCACACTGATTTTAACATAGAAAGTACACAGGACCTAGAAAAGCTTAAGTTTAAAATTTCAGCTTAATGTCTTTAAAACTGAGCGAATAAATCGCGCAGCAACAGACTGACAAACAGACGGACATGGCTAAATCGATTCGTCTCGTCGAGGTGATCAATAATATATATACTTTATAGAGTCTACGATGCATCCTTTAATGCGTTACAAACTTACCTCTTACACTATGTGTAAGAGGTATACAAATCAAAGAAAATCTTTATCAAAAAGAGTCAGAAGGCAGTGAAGTAATGAATTTTTTTAAAACTAGCCCCCATCCTCTTTAAAACTCCGAATTCTTTTATAATGGGTGGTTTTTTGAGGAGTCCTGGATGAGGGATTCCTGGGTTTCCATATTTGCTATTATATCCTATTGGAAAATAGGGGGTGTCTGTGACACCACTTACTGTTGTCCCATCGAAAAAAATAAGAACTATTTTTGGAATTGGAACCGATCTGGTGTGTACTGCAATTTGTGAAAATCTCCCTAGTTTACCCAGACAACTAAGTTTGGTGATGTCTAATGTTTTCGATAAATCCCCATCGAGTAAAACATATTTCAGAGTTCAGTTTTTTTTTTCCTCAATTCAAGAACAAGTTAAAAAAAAAAACAAATATAATATCAGTTAATTATATTTTAGGGTTGTAAATAAGAGCTATAAAAATTGACCCCAAAAAAAGTGAACTGAATAAATATGAAAAGCGGAGATACTCTTTTTTGTGTGGGGTATCCTTTAAAAGGACAATAATAATCAAATTTTAATTTTTTAATATAAATTTATCGATATTGATCAATTTTTATTAAAAATTTAAATTTAATTATTATTATACCTGTTACACTAGTGTAAACAGGTATATTCAGTTTGTCGGAAAGTTTGTAACGCATTAAAGAAGGCATCGTAGACCCTATAAAGTATGTATATTCTTGATCACCTCGACGAGATGAATCGATTTAGCCTTATCCGTCTGACTGTCCGTCTGTCTGTTTGTTGCTGCGCGATTTATTCGATGAAGATATAAAGATATTGGGCTAATATTTTAAACTTAAGCTTTTCTATGTCCTGGATACTTTCTATGTTAAAATGAATGTGCCACGCCCACTTTTAGGTATAGCTCCCATACAAAAGTACAACATTTTGTCAAGTTCTTATAAGAAAAAAATATATTTATAAAGCGAATTGCTTCAAATATGGTACAAATGCTTCGTATACCATGCCAAATCTTCAGTTTAAAATTGGTCCAAATCGGACCGCGAATTCCTTAATTTTAAAGAATATATTTAATTTTAGTATTTTTAAATAAAATTTAATACAAATGCTGCACATGAAGGTCTATCAACGTCAAATGATGTTTAACAGGTATATAAATAGTATAAACTTCGGTCCCACCGAATTTAACTTTTTTCTTGTTTTTTAATTAATTAGTTTAAAATTATCACTAAAATTAAGAAAGTTACTTTTCAAATAAGTTCTTATCTTATAATACTCAAACAGTTTAAGCATTACAATATAGTTCCTGCGTCATCGAATGTGTGACGTCAAAAACAAATATGAAGAAGGGAAAACGTTTACTTCGGTGGAACCGAAGCTCAAATACCCGCCACATCTGGGTTAGTTTATTTTTCATCATCATTGGCTTTGGTAAAATTTGGAGAAGAGATGGCTTGGAGTCTATAGTCCGACACAACAAAATTTTAGATACAATATTTTAACCCAATGACAGAATAATAAACAATTTCTTGAAAAAAAAATTAGAAAATGGTATTGGGATTATATGTTATAGTGGGCTGATCCTTATAATATCATGTATAGGATGACATTAGAAGTGTTTTTATCCCATTTAGAGTGAATATTTTCATAAACAATTGCTATTTTCACACAAAAAATAAAAAAATGGGCTGAAAATTCGTTCGGGAATTATACCTATAAATGGGGGTGGTTCTTGGTTTTGACATTTGATGACATTGGAAGTGTTTTTACCCAATTTGGAGTGAATATATTCATAAATAATACCAATATTCATACAAAAAATCGAAAAATATCGGAACTTTTGTAAGGGGGCTATACTTTAAAATGGGCGTGGCACTTTGATTTTAGCACTAGAACTGCTTAGAACTGAGAAAAGCTAAAGTTTCGAATTTCAGGTCAAAATATTTAAAACTAAGCGAATGAATCGCATAAATACAGACAGACATGGCTAGATCGACTTGTCTCGTCGTGCTGATCAAGAATAAATATACTTTTTAGGTTCTACGATGTCTTCTTTAATGCGTTACATACTTTCCGACAAAATGAAAATAACCTCCACATTATGTGTGGCAAGTATAAAAATGAACTTTATAAATCTGTGGTGAAAAGGAAAAAGTGCTTAGATCGATACTACGATGATCTCCATAACGAAAAGTTCCTCCATGCAAAATTTGAAGTATTTTTGAAGATTTTTCAGGAAGTTATAGACAAATTCATTTTAATTTAATCTCACTTTTGCATACAATTTCAAATTATTATACCCGTTACACATAGTGTAAACGGGTATATTCAGTTTGTCAAAAAAGTTTGTAACGCATTGAAGGAGGCATCGGAGACCCCATAAAGTATATATATTCTTGATCAGCTCGATGAGACGAATCGATCTAGCCATGTCCGTCTGTCTGACCGTCTGTTTGTTGCTATGCGAACTTTTCGATGAAGATATAAAGATATTGGGCTGAAATTTTAAACTTAAGCTTTTCTCTGCAACGACTAGGTTAAGTTCGAAAATGAGAGTGCCACGCCCATTTTAAGGTATAGTCCCCATACAAACTTATCGATTTTTTTTTTTAAATAGTAATTATTTATGAATGTACTCGCTCCCAATTGGGTAAAAACATTTTTTTGGTCATCCAGGGTCAAAACCAAGACGACACGCCCATATAACGGGTATTTCAGCTTCGGTTCCACCGAAGTTAACGTTTTTCCTTGTTTTAAACTTAGAAAGTGTTCTCCTGCAAAACGATAAAATCAAACTTAAGCAGTTTTTCCTTTGGTTGTACCACACAAACCGGCTATTGCTTTTCAACACAAGTTAAACAAAGACTACCGATCATTTAGAAACTCCTACATTGATACGCTTAAACTGTTTGAAAACTATAACATTACAAGAATTTATTTGAAAAGTAAATCGATAATTTAAAAAAAAAAAAATAAATAAATATTGTTCTTATTAAATTAAAAATAAATTTTAAATACATTTAATTTTATGCTACTCAAAATATGAGTTTACCTTTTTATTGACCGCAATTATTTCTCGCAATTATGGTGTTAAATGGTTTCTGGCGTGTATTTGTTGAGATGGATTTTGAGAATTATAAGCGGTAATTTTTTAACCGCTAGTCAAAGCTATAATTATAAACACCGAAGTTGTTAAAAAAACAATTCAATACAATCCAATATCGAGTGTAGGATACAGACCCTTCATATAGATGTTTTAAGGTGGTATATCAACAAAAATGTATTGATGTGTTTTGATGTTACACTTATTGAAATACATCTTTCCATTAAAATGTTGTGGCAATTTTATCTTTATTTTTTTTGGCGTTATTTTTAAGATTTAAAAATTATTTTAAAAATATAGAATACAATTTTTGTTCTAAATGAGAAAAATGTTTACTTCGGTGGAACCGAAGCTTAAATACCCATCACACGAGTTTTTAAATAGTTTGTGTGTCAGTAGCTTAGATAGAACTTCGAGATTGGATGGGAGGGGGTCAATTGCTGTATCAGACTACTTATGTTTAGACACCATATTGGTATCAAATTTTAAGTTAAAAATACACATTCATAAAAAATTCGAAAATAGGCTGTAAGTTTGTGTTGGTTCTATACCTGAAAAGGGCGTGCACCTTTTTTTTTATCCAATTAGGAGTGAATAAATGCATAAATAATACCTAGTTTCATACAAAAGTTCGAAAATGAGCGGTAAGTTTGTATGGTGTCCATACTTAGAAATGGGCGTGACACAGTAATTTTCGAACTTAACTCAGTCGTTTCCGAGAAAAGCTTAAGTTCCAAATATCAGCTTAATATCTGTGGTGAAAAGGAAAAAGTGCTTAAGTCGACTTAAGCAAAAATTGAGATAAGAATATTACGCTGATCTCCGTAACAAAAAAACCGCCATGAAAAATTTTTAAAGATTTTTCAGGAAGTTATAGACAAAGTAATTTTAGCTTATTCTCACTTTTGCGTACAATTTCAATTTATTCTAAACTTAAAAAGTGCTCTCCTGCGAAACGGTAAAATCAGACGTAAACAATTTTTGTCTTTTTTACCACAGATATGTACATATCTTGACCGAATAAAATGAGTAGAAATATGTACACACACATATATACGTACGGACATGGCTAGATCGATTCGTCTTATCGGCCTGATCAAGAATATACACACTTTGTGGGATCTACGACGTCTCTTTTAATGCATTACAAACTAAATATAACCTTTCACACTATGTGTGGCGAGTACAAATAAAATAATTAGTACAACTCTTTCTGGCATAAGCTTAAAAATTGGCAAAAATTATTATCACGAATGGTTTGGCATTTATGCTCGTACTGCATCAGCGCATTTTGCATTACCATAAAATCGTTGTTTAATGCAATATTGTTCTCTTTTATGCGTATCATTAAACGTTGCGCGAAGGTTTCCTTAGGTTTATCTGAAATTTTTAGATTAGTTAAATTTTTAGATTTAGTTAGATTTTTAGATTAATTTAAAATTAAAAAAAAAAAAAAAAAAACTTTGAATTTACCTAGTCCTACGCAAACTTTTTTTGTTTTGGTTGACATGTGCCGCAGATTGAACCGATTTAGATAGTACCGTTGTAGGTTGAACCGCTGTTGGAGCTACGTTTGCAGTTTTTTGTGATATTGGAATGGAGTCAGGTTGTTTTTCAGCTATTTGTGATGCAGGTAAAGTAGTAAATCTTGCAACTCGGCAGTCGTTTTCAACAAATTGTGCAATCTGATGTCGAAATTTTTCTGGTATCAGGAGCAGTCGATCTACATTGCCCTTTTTGTAGCATAAATAAGCTGACTTCATTTGAAACCATTTTCGTCTGATTTGTGTTGGTGATTTATTTGGGAAACCTCGTTTCTTCATTTTATTTGCGATTTGGACAAATGTGTAATGCGTCGTTGCTGTGGATCCATGAATTTTCACCTCCTTAATTAAATTAAGCATACATTCTATTTCGGAAGAGTGCCAAAAATTTCGTTTTAGCTTTTCTGCTTTCATTTCGTTGGATTACGAACGATAACAGTTTTCTTAGCAAGCAAAAATAATTGTTTATATTCCGATTGCGCGAGATCCGAACGAAACGTGTAAGTGACCAGTACCTAAGCTTACAAAGAACTGTAAAAGACAAAAAAAAGTACAAAATATACAAAGTATGTATATATTCGTACGATATGAAAAAATTACAAAATTTTAAAAAATTTATTACAAACATGTGTGTTTTATGCATTAAAAAATCTATATTGAGCATTGTTAGGACGATAATAGCTTGGGCAGTTGTCTGACAAAATTTTATTAATTTTTGTTAAGTATGGCGCATTGTAAGTGCTGTTTGTCATTAGTCTGTTCATTAATTTCAAATGCTTAAAGTTTGAAAATATACGTCCGAATGAGTTTAATTTTTTCCTCATAAGGTTCTTGTAATTTGTGTTCTATTCGTCAAAGATTTGTTTATAATAGACCATGTTCGACAAAAAATTTACCTCGTTAGAATCGCTATCCTTTTAGCATTAAGATGTCCTGTTATTTCGCATCTTAAAGTACCAATCAAAATTCTTGGGTCAAAATAGACGAAGTAAAGTACAAAATTTTTGTGGAGATTTTTTCTGGTTTTAGATTTGACATTAAAGTTTAAAAGTTTTAAAAATTTTGGCGTATGGGTAGTGACGGAAAACCTTGCTTATAGTTGTCCAGTGCCTGATAATAATTTATCCTATCTGAAAGTGTCTAAAAACTCTTTTCTTAAAATTTTTTTGAGAGATTATTTTTTTTTTTTTTTTTTTTTTTTTTTGTGACTTTGGACATTAATTTGTGTTCCACTCTTGGTGGTCAGTTAGATTGCATAAGTTGCCTTTTCTTGTGACACAAAACAAAATACACTCCTCTGCAATTTTTGCTTGTGTGGCCAAGCCTGCCATAATAAGTGGAATATATTTTTTTACCCTGAACGACGAACAACCAAACATTGGCTCGCTTCAATTGGTTTTTTTTTTAAGAAAATGTGAACCAACTTTTGAATTACGAATCAGATTCGGATTCAGCGACCTAAAATACAAATGAAAGGACCTCTCTAGTCCGCCGAGCAAGACATTCAGTTTGTTTGTGTGGCCTAATTTCAATTTAGTCTAAAATGTCTCAAGTTTCAACAAAGCTCTTTGGTTTAAAGGCTACTCATTTTTTTTTTATGTCACTATTTTATTATTTAAAAAACCTGCTTCAACTAAATTTGCAAAAGTGATGTAAGTAATCCATTTTTTACTCTTATATTTTTAATATAACCTGCTTGAGATGTGTCGACAAGTACTTCTGCACCACATTCGTGTTTCTTTTTTTCGTCATCATTTTCGTCCATCTTATTACGGCCAGGCGCCTCTTAGTGCCTGCCATCACAAAAAATAATCAATAAGCAAATGTCTGATTATAACTTACGTGAACTGACTTTAGACGTGAACCAAAAAACAATATGTGCATATTCATATAAAAACAACACAGAATTAACTTTAGACACAGATGCGTATCACAAATATTTATTATTGTAATGATTTAAACAAATTAAATAACAACGAAAGTCACATATGCCTATAAAATAAAAAAGAACTAAGTTTTATCCACAAAAGGTCAACTGACCACAACTATGCTCAAATCGAAAGTGCTATGTACGCTTTGATTAAACAAAAATATTAATTGATAAATAAAATATCTAAACCACATACATTTACACAAAAAAAAGTATTTTGCCAATCACTGGAAACCATTTAACTTTTGCATTAGGGCCCCATGCAACATCACAATAAGGTACGGTACATTTTCTTAGTGTTCTATTGCTGGACTGTCAAAGATAACAGCAAAATATATAAGGTATTCACATTAACGAATAAACTGTTTATCAGAAGAAATTTCTCCCAAGTTAATATGAGCACCCACTTTTCTAATATTCATTAATTTAAAAAATTCTGTAATTTGAAATTATGTAAATCTGCAAAATATTTTTATTACAAGGAAAAAAAATAATTCATAATCGATTTTTTTAAATATAATTCAAACTTCGAAATCGTTGCTTTTTTTAAATTCCAACATCAATTTGACTTCGACGTCCGTCCATCTGTTTGTTGGATTCTCTCTTGTGTGCTTGTTATACTCAGCCTCTAGCATAATTAGCAAAAAATAATCGATTAAAAATCATTTATATCAAATAAAAAAATTGGAACGTTTATAATATTTTTTGTAAACAGCGTTAATTTTGTAAAGTTAATTTTATATTTACCTCACTTCCACTTTTGTTATTTAGGTCTGCACACAAATTTTTTACACAGAGTTGTCATTATTTATAAAAATTTTCGGTATATCGGTAGATATTTCTGTTAGTATGCAACTGCAGAAATATCTTCAAGGGCCTTCTATGTTAATTGTTTTTGTAAAGTTTATGCAGAATATATTTCTACTGATGCACAGGCTTTTGTGAATACCCTAATAATAAAACCTCAACTTTAACTTACTAACAAAATTTGGAAAGTATATCTATACTAATATATAAAGAGGAAATGTTTGTTTGTTTTTTTGTTTGTTTTGAATAGGCTCAGTAACAACTGGACCGATTTAAAAAATTCTTTCACCGTTGGCAAGTGACTTAAATAGTAATTAAACAAGTTATTTAAATAGTTTTGTTCTTAATTTTCAATTTTTTTTTTAAATAGGTAATAGTTGTACGTTGTATTATTTGGTCATTTTAAAATGCCCAAAAGATGAAGATATCAACTTTCTTGAAATAGTTCCATCTCTTATTTCTTTGGCGCCAGACGAAGTCATTTGAAACAAGGAAAAATCGTTAACTTCGGTGGAACCGAAGCTGAAATACCCGTTACACAAAACTTTTAATAGTTTGTAGGTGCTAAGATTAAATTTCACGATGAATTTGGTCAAATTTGTATGTATGTGTATGTATTTGCCCGATCCTTACCATATCGAAAGTGTTCACTTAGGCGGACATTGGAATTGATTTTACCAATTTTTAATTGAATTTATTCAGAAAAAATAAATGTTTTCATACAAAAATTCGAAAATGGGCGGTAAATTTGTATGGGGGCTATACCTAAAATTTGGGCGTGGCGCCTTAGATTTGACATTGGATGACGTAAGAAGTGTTCTTACCCTATTTGGAGTGAATATGTTCATAAATAATCACAGCAAAATTCACCCCTCCAACGAATTCAAAAATTGTTATGTACACTCGTATATACATATATGGACTTTGAGCCTATCTTTGGATTGGATAAACTTAGGGATTTTAGATTAAGCGTATTTTAAAGGTATTAAAATATTATTTTTGGGGATGTTTCTTTGTTTTTTGAAATTCAAACACGAGACCCAAACCCGAATATACCATCTTTTCACGTGTTCCAATGGTATCTAACTTATGTACCTGGTATGACACGAAAATCTCCAGTAAATCTGCCTTGGGTTGCTTTGTAAATCTCTAAAATCAAATCTCGGTTTCACAGAACTTCAAAAGATTTCATTGTTCAGTTTTTCCAATATATGTTAGGGGTTGTCATAACAGGCGAATATCTTTGAAGACTTTTGGTAAATTTTCATTTTTATAGTTTATTTATATAATTTATGACTCGACCTACAAATGTATAATTAATATTAAAGGAGCGAAAAAATGAATTTTTGATCGTACTTTTTATATTAAACCGAAGAAAGTTTAAAATAACAGACTTGATCTCTAGTGCAATAGTTTTTGGTATTCCCATACTTCTGACAATTCGCATACTGCGATAGAGTGCGTTTAATATGAGGTGGTTCGAATGATATTTTTGTCTGAAGAAGATTTGAAATTTTCTATACAAAGTCCGGTCAATTTAGACAAAAAAATTGTGGACAAATAACAATAATTCTGATGTCCAAAAATTGGTGGAGAGCTTGGGTTTACCATTAGAAATAAAGTTTTAAAAATCCCCATCGATCCCATGTGTGCTACAAAAGTTATTCGCGGTCAAAGGTCAAAAACGGTAAGTTTTATATAAAAAAACTCAAACCTAGTTTTAGATCTTAAAATTCTCTACAAAAGTGATCTTAATGATTTTTTTCATAAGACCTACCATTTCTATGATATCTTGATTCTAAGAGGCACATTATACATGGCATGTACACATTTCCACACAACCTGTGAGGTAGTGTTTTAGCGCGTTATTTACCGTGGTTTCCCTGTAGGCCTACTCCACTAACTGTCATGACAGTTTTAGTGTTTTTAGCGTCTACCATTTAGGTTATTGTGCTATTTTATAGCTCGAAAAAATGTCTGAGTTTTGCCAACTTTAATCAAGGCTAGTGTCGCGAGAGGTGATGAGTATACTGAGTATTTAAGAACTCAAAAAATCCGTTACAATACACGTGGATTGCAGAAAATCATACACCAAAAAACTTCGAAAATAAAAATTCGACGGACTGCGCTAAAGTATTTACAGAAATTGATTCCACACCTTAAACAATAATTACGGAATAAATTTGCATTCAAAAATGGCTAGGCAATCAACTGAACCCAGAAGACTGGGGTTGGAAATTGATAGATAATATTCCGAAACCTTACACCATACTGCTCCAGAAAAACTCTTCAACACTATTTTTGCAGTTGCAAAAAGGTTGTGTCTGTGCCTCTAAAACGTCGGATTGGTGTGCTCTCCAGTGTGTACCAATTGCCAAGGTTGGTCTTGCTCAAATGTCCAGTTGAGTACAATAGAGGAATATTTTGTGATTTTAATGAAGAGACCAACGACTTAGCCACATTTGAACATTTTATGAACATACTGTTGAAGTAGACTTTCAAAAGTATAAAAATGATTAAAATATCTAAAGCACTAAGGTAATATCTAGAACTTGACGGGAATTGCTATCTTTAATTATCCTAAAATTGTCATGACAGTTAGTGGAGTAGTTCTACAGGGGAAAACACGGTAAAATATGCGCTACCACACTACCTTACAGGTTGTGTGGAAATGTATATGTATAATGTGACTCTTAGAATCGAGATATCTCAGAAATGGTAACTCTTAGGAAAAAAAAAACATTTATATCACTTTGTAGAGAATTTTAAGATCTTAAACTTAGATTGAGTTTTTTTTTTTTGTATAAAACTTACCGTTTTCGAGGAAAATCCAAAAAACATAAAATTTTGACCTTTGACCGCGAATAACTTTTGTAGCACACATGGGATCGATGGGGATTTTTAAAACTTTATTTGTAATGGTAAACCCAAGCTCTCTTTTTGGCTTTCCGGAAATTATTGTTATTTAAAATGTCTATATTAGCCGGACTAACATCTTTATTGTGGTCTTCGCTTTGAAGTTCAATTGAAAATAATGGAAGAGGCACCTTTGTGGTTCGTTGTTGAATATTATAAATATGTTTAACATTGTGACCTAGCTCTTGAAGTACTGCTCTTATTTCTTCAATATTAGTTAAGAGAGGCATATTTCGTAATATTGTTATATTGTCAACATGTTTATAATATTATTATAGCAATTAGAATCTGTGGCCTGCTCTCTGCTCATTGTTAACTAACGCCTTTAAATCAAAATATAAGACATTTATCTGACCGAGACAATGAATATATATTGAAGGTGGTTTATTCACCTTTTGCAATACTTGAGGTGAAGGTTGTAAAGTGTTTCAGAGCTACAGGTATGTTCGTCAGAATGTCATCTGCTAATAGTTCGAAGTGGCCCGCTGAGCCAATAATTTTGCTATGTTGTTTGCGTTTTGTTCTTTTTGTATTTTGTTTGTGTTTGCCTATTTGGAGAATGTGTTTCTCTGTTTCTTTTCAATTTTAACTGCTGATTTGTGTGTGTGTGCTTTTAATTTTTTTGTTTTTGGGGAAGTAACGTTTCTGGTAAATCAATTGAAGAAGTCGAAGGTACATTGTTGTTATTGTTTTTGACGTATTGTCAATTTGAGGTGATTTTTGAATTTGCGTGACCAACAAGGATTTAGACGACGTGATCGAGGCACATGTCCAATACATTTAAACAACAAATATTACAGTTTAATAATATAAGGCTAGACATAAAATATTCAAGTTTAAATTTTTGTAAGATTGAACAGTGGTATTAAAGTCGTTTAACCTCAACCAATATATGTACATAAAAAACGCTCAAACGCACTTGTTGTCTAAGAAACTCAACTCACAGACAACATCAATTTCCTCATAGTCCCACTCACAAAGGGACTGCCCTTATATGAAGCACGGTAGGATTGGTTGTAGTCCAGTGCCAGACGATACCAGTTCGGGATACAGATCCTCCGGATGTCATCTAGGACCTGGTCCTCCCAACGCAGCGGCGGACTTCCTCTCTGCCGCGCCACTCCGATTTGAATCACGTTTTGCTTCCAAACTTTTCTTGCTGGAGCATCTGTGTCCATCCGACACAGGTGACTAGCCCAGGACTCCCTTTTGTATTGGATGTTCCTGACTTTATCAATGTCGTTATATAACTCGTTCAGCTCATCGTTCGTGCGCATACGGATGTCATTTTCCACTCTAACTGGACCAAAGATTCTCCGAAGTATCTTCTTCTCAAATACGTCCAACGCCGACTTATCCGATTCAGTCATGTCCCATTCTTCTGAGCCATACATCAGGACAGGCATTATCAGCATCTTGTAGAGTTTAATTTTTGTTTCTCTGGACAGAGCTCTACTTCACATTTGCTTAAGGAAGCCAAAATAGCTACGGTTAGAAAGAGTGATTCTTCGTTTAATTTCCTGATTTATGTTATTGTCTGCGCGTGGATAACAAGTATTTCGTCTTGCTCTCGTTGACCGTCAGACCCATGGACGACATTCTTTTTCGATGTCTGAGAACGTCCCGGTGTCTATGTCGTCGACATATGCGAGCAGCATAGTTTCTTTATAGAAAAATATTGCCCTTCCGGTCGACGTTTGGGCATTGTTTCAGAATTTACTCCATCAGCAGGTTGAAAAAGTCACACGACAACGCATCGCCCTGCCTAACCTCTTTGGTGTCACGGGGCCGTTTCCGACCCTGGCAACGCTTTGGGTGTTTTCTAGCGTCATCATACAGAGGCGGCCGACTTTTGACGGGATTTCAGGAACAGTCAATGCTTTGAAAAACTTTGATCTGATTGGCGTGTCGAAAACGGCTATGAAGTCGACTAATAGGTGGTGTGAGTCATTTGTTTTTTCCAGGATCAGGCGCAGCGTATGGAGTCGATGGTTGACTTCTTTGGTCTAAAACCGCACTGATACTGATACGCCCTACGTACGGTTTCAGTCTATTGCATATTACGCCCGATAGTATTTTGTATGCGATAGAGAGGAGACTTATTCTGCGATAGTTTGCGCAGACTGCAGGGTCTCCTTTCTTAAAGACTGGGAACAGGACACTTAGGTTCCAGTCAACAGACATTCGCTCACCAGACCATATTTTGCACAAGAGTTGATCCATAAATCCAATCAAATCTTCGCCAGCGGTCTTAAATATGATAGGTTAGGTTAGAATGGCCGCCGGCCGAATTCTCACGACGTCACCTAGGCTAAAAAAAAGGCCCATTGTGATACCATATGATCTCTATTATCCTCCTACTCGAACCAGCTCGATTTTCTTATGAAGGCGGCTACTGCACCAATCTTGACTGATGCAATCTCCGCCAGGCTATTAAGAAACGGCCTACCCAGTTCGGTAAACCTTATTCTTCCAAGGGCTGGGCAGTGGCAGAGAAAATGTTCTACTGTCTCCTCCTCTTCCTCGTTTCTACAGCTCCTGCAGAAGTCATTTGAGGTTACCCCTTGTCGGACGGCATGTCTTCCCACCAGGCAATGTCCCGTGAGAGCGCCCACCATCACGGATAGGGTCTGTCGATTGTGGCGCATGAGCTGGGCTGTTCGTTTGGTGCTATACGCTGGCCACGTTAGTCTCGAGATATTACATTTTGAGTTTGTGGTCCATCTAGTCTCTGCTAATCTTTTTATTTCCTCTTTCACTCGCAGCTTCAGAGAGGCCATGGGAATTCCAGTCGAACTCCTCCCAGGAGGAATAACGGAATTTGTACCTTCTCTGGCCAGTCTATCTGCTTCGCAATTACCAAATATATCTTGGTGAACCGGAACCCATGTGAGGCAAATATCCCATTGCTCCGCCATCTCGTTAAGAGATTTGCGGCACTGGGAGATAGTTTTGGATGTGTTATTGCACGAGTCAAGCGCCTTTAAGGCAGCCTGACTATCCGAAGGAAGTCTGAAGGTCTTGGACCCGTCTGTGTAGATATTAATGGCGTTGGTCTCAAAATGGGGTAGGTCTTCCCATTGAGCTCTTGTTGGGATCGAGATTTTGTACTTCTTACCAAAAGTTGGGTATGACGTACAGTAATCGGTGACTGGTGGCAAGGACACTAGAAGGTTGAGTATCTTCGAGTGTCCGTAGTTGCAATTGAGCCAGCCTGGTGTCTCTCTGATTCGCATAGCTGTATTCGTTGCCAGTTCTTTGGCTATGAGATCTAGAGGTAAAAGGTTAAGGAGAGTATTTAGTGCATCAGTTGGTGTGGTGCGTAGAGCACCGCTAATGCATATCTCCGCACTCCTTTGAACCTTCTGTAAACGGTTGCGGTTGGTCACTTTATCGAGTGCTAGCCACCAGACGCAGACTCCATACAGAAGTATTGGTCGCACAATTGCCGTGTACAGCCAGTGTACAATGCAGATTGAGAACCCCCACCTCCTGCTAATGGCTTTTTTACATGTGAAGAGCGCCACGTTGGCTTTCTTGATGCGCTCCTCAATATTATCGTTCCAGTCTAGTTTTTTATCTAGGATAACACCCAGATATTTGGCACTGTCACTAAAGGTTAGGGAGATATATGTTAAGTTTTGGTGGAACTAGGGTCGGAATCTTATATTTCCTAGTGAAGAGTACAAGTTCCGTTTTGGCTGAATTGATGCTTAGTCCGGATGAGGTTGCCCAGGACGATAAGCTTTTTAGTGCTGATTGCATTAGATGACAGAGAGTTTGAGGGTACTTCCCTCTTATTAGGATAACCATGTCGTCCGCGTAGACAATCACCTGGTATCCCTCCTCCTCCATACGCCTCAACAGCTGGTTAACCGTTAAGACCCATAGTAGAGGAGAGAGAACACCCCCTTGGGGGGTCCCTCTATTAACGCACCTTCGAGTCTCCGCCTCTCCCAGCGTGGAGTTAACTACTCAGCTGGTTAGCATAGAGCGTATAAAACCAGTTAGGGAGGCGTCAACTCCAACATCCGTTATTAAAGGCTCCCTCTATGTCAAGAAAGGCTGCTAGAGTGTATTCTTTTTCTTCGAAAGATTTTTCTATAGTCGAGGTGACTATATGGAGTGCTGTTTCCGTGGATTTTCCTTTAGTATAGGCGTGTTGCGAATTAGAAAGGAGTCTGGGGTTAATACTGTCTTTCATGTATATGTCAATCAGTCTTTCTAGGGTTTTTGATATGAAAGATGATAAACTAATCGGTCTGAAGTCTTTTGGTGTTACATGGGATGCTTTCCCTGCTTAAGGGATATATACTACTTTGACTTCCCTCCAGGCTGAAGGAAGATGATTTAGGTTGTGGCTACCCTTAAAGATTTCCTCAAGCTATGGTAAAGCTATCTCTTTACTTTGTTGTAGTTGAGCAGGTGTGATGCCATCAGCCCCTGGAGTTTTAAACGGCTTGAAGGAGTCGATTGCCCATTCGATCCTTTCTTTACAAACAATAGCATCAAACACTGGTCGTGAGATAGCTTCTGTATCACCTGTTACTTCCTGTTGGATAGGGCTATCAGGAAAGTGTGTGTCCATCAAAAGATTTAGGGACTCAATACTTGAGTTGGTCCAGGTAACATTAGGTTTGATAAGATAACCTATTGATACTGGGGTTTTAGAGATGACCTTTCTCAAACGTGAAGCTTCAGAAGTGGTCTCTATTTCGCTACAGAACTTGGCCCAGGATTCCCTTTTAGATTTCCTGAGAGCGGACTTGAACTTCTTTAGTTGGGCTTTGTATTGTTCCCAGTCGCGGTCCAGGTTAGACCATTTGGCTCGGTTGAAACCCCTCCTACACTCCCTTCTAAGGTCACCCAGTTGACTGGACCACCAGGATGGCTTATAGGTCGTTTTGAATTTCCTTTTCCGGCACGCCTTTTTGAGTGCGTCTCTACAGCTGTCGGAGAAAAGGTTAACTAAATCTTCTATTTCGTCTACATTGTTAGGTAGTTCATTTTGGACCGGGGGTAGTCTACGTTCTAAGGCTTTTCGGTATAGTCCCCAGTTGGCTTTCCTCAAGTTCATACCCTCTACAGGTTTGGGGGTGGTTTTGGATAATTGGAATTCAATATATCTATGGTCTGAAAAGGAATGGTCATCCAAGACTTTCCAAGATATTATGTCTTCCAATAGGTCTTCGGAGACTAGCGTGATGTCTAGTACCTCCTTTCGATTCTTAATAATAAAAGTAGGCTTACTGCCTTTATTAATTATGTATAAGTTAGATAGTAAGAGATAGTCAAAAAGTAACTCACCCCTCTCGTTCGTGTTTGTACTACCCCATTGTGTGTGGTGCGCATTAGCATCTCCTCCAAGAATGATGCTCTGGTTTTCCACTTGGCTTTGCAGCACAAGCTCTTGAATTGCTGGTGATGGAAGAGGCCCCGAGTCGTCGTAAGCCATATAGAAGGAAGTCAGTCTGAGTTGGGAGCCCCCTAACTCCAGACAGACAGTTGTTACGTCTCCATTGCTAAGTTGGGGAGTAGTAAATGTATTAAGATAAGTTTTCGCTAAAATAAAAGTACGAGGTTTATCATTACCACTTGTGTTGTGCATTTTGTACTTAGGACTTTTCAGCCCACATATTTTGTCGCCCACAATCCACGGCTCCTGGACGAGGACGACGTCTACTTCCCCTCTTTCGACGCGAAGGAGGAGGGCAGCTGATGCTGCTTTACTGTGATGCAGGTTTATTTGCAGGACCTGCATCCTTACACAGCTCCTCCGTCAGCGTCCTGTCGTTCTCCCCCTCGTCGTCACTGGGGAGAGCTGTGGTGTTGCCGTATAGCCTCAAAATGTCCGACCCGAAGTCTGACACCGACGAGGCGTATCCTTCGGCGGTCTACTGTTTCCTCTTCTTCCGCTTCCATTTCATCACCACTTGGAGGGTCCGTCGTGATAAAATGCGCTAAATTACCGTCTGCCGTAGCATCGGTTTTGTAGACTTTTAGAGTCACTTTGTCGCACCCATAGTTGACTCTGCCAGCATTCTTTTTAGAGGCTCAAGGCTCTCTTTGTTGAGCAGGATGAGCACTTGGGTTGTAGCCCTCGTGGTCTTCTCCTCCAGCTTAACGACCTTCCAGTTGTGAGTAGGTAGACCTGGGTTCTGCAGCTGCAGCATCTCCAGCATATCCTTGGGGTCGGTCGGCTTTGAGGGTACCCATGCTCGCGCTCGGGGTCTAGACGGAATGTCTTTCACGTCGACCGCCTCTAGCCTGGCTCCCGGGTACACCTCCCCAACTCGGCTTACTGCGATCTTGTAGAGATCCACAGTGCTATCGTCCTCGCACGCCACAACCTTGATGTTACCTTGGTACCATCCTGCATCTGAAACGGCCATTGTTGAGCCCGGATGCTCTCGGAGTAGCACCAAAGTTTGTTGCGACAGCTCGGCTTTAACCCACTTCCATTGATGTCTGGGTATTCTTCCCGATTCGTCATTCCTGTCGATGACACCCAGAATCTTTTGGTCCTTAGCAACCTCCGCGAACGATCGCGACATGGTTGTGCCATGCGTTTTCGTCCGCTTTGGTGCTGTCAGCTGACCGTCCTCAGTGGATCGTTGCCTTTTCGTACTCTGGTGATTGTTTGTACCATATAGAGCGATGTTGAAGTCGGGAACGACCATCCTCGCCCATCGAATGTCTTCTTGGATCTTCAAGTAGTCTTGGTTCGACACTTGGTTTTCCGTTATCGGCGCCGTCTCATTCCTCTTGAGAATGCGGCATGCCACTCTCCGATCCTTGTTTGTGGCCTTAGACGGATCCGGACGCACAAAAGTCGCTGCCCTGCCGCAAACAAGTACCTCTTCGACTGCCTGACCAGCAGAGGCCCCAACCGCATCTTGCTGGTCTGTGGCACTCCTGCTTGTAGACGCCTTGGGAGCACCCGATTGGCCTGACACGACATGTTGTGTTTTGTCCTGTCTGACGAGCTGTTTTTGATTTTTGAGTGCGCCTGCTTGTGGCAGGGCCTCTTTATCTGAACATGTGGTTCCTTCCGGCCTTTTTGGTGAGCCGGTTACCATTTTATTTGCGTTTTGTTGTTTGTTGTGGTTAATTTTTTCCATATTTAAGTCCCACGAGCTTCGGAGAAAGGGAACGGTCCACCCAGGCAGAGATCCGCTTTACCTGGGCAAGGCTGGTTAGAACAGACGGCCGCGACTGGACTATTATTACTGGGCCTCCAGCCAGGCTGACCATCGGCACGGGTCGATTAACACCTTGGTCCGGCCCAGGGGAGTGATAGACATTGAGGGGAAAGAGGAAAGAGAGCAGGTAGAGGAATAGACAAAGACAGAACGAGGAACATAGAACAAAGAGGTGAGGTGTAAGCTTAAGAAGACGACACCTCAAAACGTCTTGTCAGTGCTGCACCTGCAAGACACCCGCTATTGTCCGGGACTCTTTATTCGCTTTTCGCTTATTCAGAGCTAACCATCACTACGACCTGGCCTGAGGGCGCTTTGTGTTGAACCCAGTCCAGCCACAGAGCGCACTCATTCCATATCCATAGTGATGGCCGTTAGCTATCCGCAACCTGCTACCCGTCCGGTTCCCACAGCTATATGACTTCCCAGGACCACTCCTCTAGTCCTGAGAAGCGGAAGCGGTCTCAAATAACTCTGCGGGAAATTCGTCAACGCCTGCAGCTTTGTTATTTTTAAGCCTTTGTATGACTTTTTAAGAACTCGTCATAGTCTGGTGGCTCCACAGGACTGCCATCATCGGTCGGAGGAACTAGATATTCATCATCTCCACCGGCGGAATTCCTCCCGTCATCACCCTCTGTGACTAATTTTTTTTAGACTAGCCATCATTGCATTTTTTTACACTTTTATCCTGCTGTGTGATTCACGGGTAAACCACTCCACGAGGTCTTAGAAGCTATACAATGGCTTAAAAATAAGTTTTTTAATAAATTTTTTAAATTAGTAATTTTTATTGTGTTTTTAGCAATTTTTACTAGTGTTTCTCGTCCTATTAGTTATCTGTGTAATTATTAATTACTTAAAGTTTTGTATTTGTTTTGTTTGTTGCGCGTTTGCGCTTTTCGTTGTTTGGTATGCCTGAGTGCCATAAATGCAAGGGTGCTATACGTGGTGAGACCGGCATTAGATGTGAAGGCGTCTGCGCCAAAGTGTTTCACTTCGCATCGAAGTGTTCTGGTCTTGACCAATATAGTGCCAATATATTAGGAACTAGTTCGTTTTTACGGTTTATGTGTGACGACTGTCTCACATACATTCAAAATGTCGATTTAGTGCTCCGCGATGTTAACGAACAAGTTAACCAAAGCGCGCGTCGTTTCGCAGAATATAAAAGTGAATTTAATGACTCGTTGAAATTAAATAATACCGAAATTAAAAACTTATTGGAGGCTGTTGAATCGCGTTACGTTGATCGTGTAAAAAAACTTGAGACATCGCGTTTAGACTTCATTAATGTTTTCTCTGAATTAAAAAGTGTGTCCGAAAATGTTAAAGAGTTGAAATTACAATTTTCTCGTTTATCATCCTCCAACGACACTATTGTTAAGGAGATGAAAAACAATAATAACAATCGTAGTAATTTGTCTCAAGTTAAATCAACGCCATCTTATGCAGACATTGCTAAAACTTATAAAAATCGTGAAGTATCCGTACCGAAAATGCGCAAGCCATTAATAGTCCGTCCGAAAGTCCCCCAAGCAACATCAGTGACAAAATCCGATTTGTCCGCTAAGGTTAACCCCTCTAATTTGAACTTTAATAATATATTTGAAAAACAAAACGGTGTTGTTGTAATTGAGTCGGAATGTGAAGATGATCGGGACAAGATAAAATCTGCATTATGTGAAAAAATTGGTTCGGACTACGACGTTCACGTACCAAGTGTCATTAATCCGCGTATTATGATTACTGGTATAAAGATTAAATACGATGATGATGCTTTAATGTCTTTAATAAAAAAGCAAAATAAGTGCGCGGATGATGCATCGCTTAAGTTTATAAAATCTTTTGAAATAAAAAAACAAAGCGGAAGTTATTTCAACGCGATTTTTGAAGCTAGCCCAGTGGTGTTTGCAAATATTTTGTCGGGTCAAAAATTAAATATTGGTTGGGAACGGTGCAAGGTGTATGATGGCATCGAAGTCTTAACTTGTTTTAAGTGCAAAGGGTTTAACCACACCGCGAGTTTTTGTAAGAATGAAGAAATTTGCGTTAAATGTCACGGGAATCATAAAACAAATTCGTGCAATAAAGATCACTCGAACAAATGCATTAATTGCATACGCGCCAATAATAACTTAAATCTTGGACTGGATGTAAACCACTCCACCCTTTCCAAGAGTTGTCCGGTATATTTAAATAAACTTTCGGCAAAAAAAACAAAACTTGGGTACTAGCAATCCGATTCCGTTTGCTCTTCTTTAACCGCTTTACGTGATCCTACAAATCAATTTCAAATTTTCTATCAAAATGTCCGTGGTCTTAACACTAAACTTAGTTCGGTTCATCTTAACAGTATTGGATGTCCTTTTGACATTATCGTATTTTCCGAAACGTGGTTACAACCAAATGTTCTTAGTTCCGAAATTCTTTGTGATGACTATGTAACATATAGATATGATCGTGTTGGTAAACGTGGAGGTGGCGTTTTAATCGCAGTTAATACCCATCTTTCATCTAGTCTTATTTCTCTTGACGTAAACTTTATATCTATTGAATTCATTGCTGTTGTTGTTAAACTTAAATATTCTAATTTATACATTTCGTGCTCATCATATATCCCCCCAAATTCTCCTGATTTAATATATTCGTACCATGCTGAGTGTTTTCGAAAGTTGACTTCTTTAATGAGTGATTGTGATTCATGTTGTGTGCTGGGTGATTTTAACTTACCCAATATTGATTGGATTTCTTCTAATAATTCTTCATTTCTCGATCCGGTGATTGGGAACGATAATAATTCAAATTTTCTATCGAGCATTTCGGAATGCGATCTGAACCAGATTAATAATATCGTAAATACGGGTAGAAATTTATTAGATCTAGTGTTTGTAGACAATTTTTGGGATGGTTCTTTATGCAGAACCCTCCCTCTTTCTACACCAGAAGATGTTTATCATCCTGCTGTATCAATTAATTTTACGTTTCCCACCCACCAGAGTGGTCCTTCATCTCCGTCGGTTAGGAGATTATTTAATCGTGCTGACTTTACGGTTCTTAACGATCAGTTATCTCAGGCGAATTGGTCACCTGTCTACAATGCATCAAATGTCAATACCGCGGTCGTAAACTTCTATAAAATTTTAAATAACTTACTCGATACCAATGTTCCAACGGTGATAATTAATGATACACCTAAAAAATTTCCATGGTGGTCAAAACTTCTCCAATATAAAAAAAACAGAACGAATCGGCTGTTTAAAAAATATAAAACTTCGGGTTCTATTTCGACTTATTCTCGGTATGCATGTGCTCGGAGTGATTTTACCAAATGCAAACAGTTAGCGTACAATTCTTATTTAAACAAAATTAAACGAGACATTAAATCGGATCCAAAATCATTCTTTGATTTCGTGAATTCTAAACGCAACACGTGTTCTTTTCCTTCGCGTATGACTTTCGGTTCCGTTTCGGCTGATAATGATTCCGACATTTGTAATTTATTTGCTGATTTTTTTCAATCGGTTTATTGTGTCTCGTCTTCTAATGTGTCATCTTATACTTATAATATTTCTAATCTAAACTTTCTCCCAGTACCTGTTATCGACATTGCTACTGTGCTTCGTGAAATGTGTCTCCTAAAATTATGTTTCTCTCCCGGTCCGGACGATATCCCCAGTGCTGTGCTAAAATTGTGTGCAAACTCTTTATGTAATCCTTTGTTGTACATCTTTAATTTATCACTATCGAATGGGTGCTTTCCTGATTACTGGAAAAACTCTTTTGTCATTCCTCTTCATAAAAAAGGCTCAAAGTCGGATATCTCAAATTATCGTGGCATTGCTAAATTGTCTGCAATACCTAAGCTCTTTGAAAAATTAATAACGGATCAATTAGTGCATTTTATTTCTTCGTATATTACTCCTTTTCAACACGGTTTTGTTAAAAGTCGATCCGCGAATACTAATCTTCTCGAATTTACTTGTAGATCTATTGACGCTTTCTCTGATGGCTTGCAAACTGATGTCATTTATACCGACTTTAGTAAGGCCTTTGATAGTGTAAATCATGATCTACTTATACTGAAATTATACAAAATTGGGTTCCCGCCGCGTTTAATTCAATGGATTAATTCGTACCTTTCCGCGCGTAAACAATGTGTTCTTTTTAAATCTTTAAAATCAAAACATATAGTTGTCTCTTCTGGTGTCCCTCAAGGTAGTCACCTGGGGCCATCTCTGTTTTTATTGTTTATTAACGATCTTCCATCAGTTATTTTAAATTCAAAAATTTTAATGTACGCGGACGATGTAAAGCTTTTTAATCATTTTGATTCGAGTTCGGGTTCTAAATTACTACAAGATGATTTGAATCGTTTAGCGTTATGGTGCAATACTAACAAACTATTTTTAAATATAATAAAATGTAAAAATATGTCTTTCTCTAGACGAAAACTATTAGCTACTCAGTATGTGATTAATGATGTTCCGCTTGAAAAAGTAAACTTTTTCTGTGATCTTGGAATTACAATGGACTCTAAGCTAAATTTTTCCGCGCACATTGATCTAGCGGTTAATAGGGCATCATCGGTTTTCGGTTTTGTGAAAAGATGGTCGAAAGAATTTGTAGACCCTTATATAACGAAACATTTATATACTTCATTAGTGCGTCCGATTCTCGAATACGGGTGTGTTATTTGGAATCCACAATATGTTACTCATTGCAACAAAATTGAGTCAGTTCAGAAGCAGTTTTTACTTTTCGCTCTTAGGAATCTAAGATGGGACTCCTCTAGTCGACTTCCGCCGTATTTAAGTCGTTTGAAATTAATCGATCTACCAACCTTAAAAAATCGTCGCTCTATGCTTAACGTTATTTTCTTACATAAAATTATTTCTGGGGATATTAATTGCCCCTTTGTTTTAAGTAAACTATTATTTAATGTGCCTTACAGGCCCAATCGATATTTTGTGCCACTTAGATTAAATATTTGTTTATCAAACTATGCACTGTTCAATCCTTTTAGAGTTATCTGTGCTGAATATAATAATTTATTTTCCTGTTTTTTAGAGTGTGGTAGTAATGACTTTTATAAAAAGAACATTCTTTCTACCCTTAATTCGTAGTATTAATTCTCATTTTTTGATCTCATTGTGTTCTACATATTATTTTTACTTATGTTGTAATTATTTATTTCTTGTTTCATACTATACACTTATTTATTGTTACTATTGTAAGTTTAAACTTAAGCTAAAGCAGCTGTTGACTTTTTGTCTATAGCTGTGGAACAGGACTCGTCCTGGTGTCGTTGGACCACTTGTTGGTAGCATGCTACCCAACGTCCTCGAAAAAAAAAAAAAAAAAAAAAAGACTTTTTTTTTAAATTAAAAAAAAAAAAAAAAAAAAAAAAAAAAAAAAAAAAAAAAAATAAAAAATAAATAAAATTGTTATCGAAAGGGCTTGTGAAATATCATACCTTCTGGATACACCAATAGGTAAAACAAGGCATAATATTTGACAGTGTTAAATTACACAGCCCTGAAAATTTCCATTTTTCGGATGCGAATAAAATGTGACCTATTGTTTTCGAAGGGATTTTGGTGCTGAGCACGAATGTGGGCTGAAAGATTTTCTAAGACGACAGGTTTTCGAGAAAGAGGGGGTTGAAAACCCTAAAAATAGCGTTTTTGGCCATTGTACAGTAAAACCCTGACGTGCTACGATCTCCGTTAATGTCTGTAATTGAAGGTTGAACTTTGCTCTTTAAAATGAGCCCTTTCCCAAACTATTCGCATGCACCCTTAGAGTTGGGGGTCCACTTATGTTTAGTGGAGTTGAAAAAGATGAACATAGTAACTAATCATATTGGATCCGCCATTTTGAATTTTTAAAATCTGACTGCAGATTTTTAATAAGCGACACTGAATACCCCTAGGAACATTTCTTCTTCCAGTATTTCTTAACTTTGGATGTAGATAAGTTAAGTTAAGTGCCTAGATTTACCTGGGAAAATAGTGGTGGAGCTATTCTGAACCAGTTTTTTACATTCGTTTCAATGGATCAAGTCAAAAAAAAAAATATATTTGCTATGCTCTGATGGCCTAAAAATGTTCTTGGAAGTATTAGTGCAAAGAAATTTCTTTAAAACAGATTATTTTTAGAGGAGAAAACCTCCGCAACTGGTCTACTAAATTTAGAGTTCCCAGATTAAGAACTGACGGCTCAGGAGAGATGGCCATATCTCTAATAGTCTCCGAGATAGATAGTCGAAGTTCCAAGCTGTCCAAGAACACTAACTTGATATACTCTTTTATCCTACGGGTACAGGTTATAAGTATGTTCAGACTTTAAATCCAGAATAATATAAACGGGCATACACGAACTGGTCTAAAAAGTGAAACATTAAAATAAAACGAATGCAAGTTCCGAATTCAGCGACCCCAAAATCATACTTTAAACATAGCCAGGTATCTAGGTAATCAATAAGAATCGAAACCTATACCACCATTTTGGTTTTCAGAAAGTATCACTTTGCTTTTGGAAGTAGACGTAATTATTCAGGCTTTTTAAAACTTTCTACTTTAAACCATAATCTTCGTGAAGGGGGGTCCCACGTTGAGGAATAATGTCTCATATAGTTATTTATTTTAATTTCTTATACATATTTAATTTATTTTTTGACATCTTGTTACTCCTTTGTCATACCATTTGCCTAATGGTATGGCGTAAACTGGCCTTAGAAGGTGGCAGATTGTAATGGGTACTCTGCCATCAGCCGTACTAAAACACAAGCATAAGAATTAGCATGAGCACGAAACCAATCAAAGAAATTTTTATATCCAAGAATGAAAAGTTACAAAAATCCAAGAATATAAAAAAAAGATAATATAGACTTTTTCTAAAATTTTATTTTATTTATTATTTTATATTTAATTTTTTTTTGTAATTTCATTTAGCAAAATTAAGCCAAAATAACACTTACAAAACAAAATCAAAAAGAAAAAAAAAACCATAACAATAACCAAAAATATTGCTTAAAGCAAGGATATATTACTATTAAGACGATGCTTGCTATGCGTACTATAGTAATTTAAATGTTTATTAACATTCGCAACAATTTTCAGTTGATTTTCAGTTAAATGACGAAATATCTCATCATAAAGCTCTGCCGGCAGACCAATCAGCGTTGGATAAACTTGTACATTTAATAGAGCCAACTGCTGTGCACGCAAAGGATAAAAAGAGTTTATCGCGCAACTCTATGGATAATTCATTTAATTTACGAAAACGATGAAAGAGTGGCTTGCCCTTTGCCTGTGTGTTGAGTACATAACGTCCAATGGGCAAACAAATGCTAAAGCCACGCTCAGTACTCGGTGCAGCAGGACTAAGGTAAGTAAGCAGCAGATCTCCGGTAATGATGGCTATTAATTGTGAACGTAATATTTGTGTTTCCGTTGCTGCTGCATCAAAATCCTCAACGCCAGATAATGTTGTCGCTACTGTTGCCTTGCTGCTACATGTTTCACTGCGTTCAATGCTATAGCCACATGCGGCGAGTATGGTGCGTAGCTGCATGCGACAACAATTATCAAAATCAAGTATGGTGTTTACTGCCGTTGATTCTTCTGTCAAGATGCGTACATTTTGTGCATGAAAACAACTGGAAATGGGTACAGGTTCCAGCTCATCGCTTAGCTTTTCATAATCACTTTCAATGGCGAAACCACATTCGAGCGCAACGATATAGACAAGCAATATGAGCGCTTGTGCCTGATTGAGTTTACGTTTTTCGTAATGCGACAACAGTTGACGTACATGGAGCGGCACACAGTCTAGTGTAGCATATTCGAGCAAAAGGCAAGCATCCATAGATAAACCAACAATGCTGCATGAAGGATTCATTTGTAGCGAGCTTCGTTTGATTTTCTTCAGCGGTGATGTTGTTGAGGCTTCCGATGTTGTTGCTGAAATGGATAAGCAGAATTTATTGTGTAATATTAAAAGTGTTGTAGACTAGTGTACTATAATTGTACATACATGCCATTTCTGTGGTAAAATACTCGGTGGTGCTGAGGTGGGTTAAAATATACGAGCTGTATGTTTATCACAATAATTAAATAAATAGTGTACAGGAAAAAAAAAAGTGTAACGAAAACTAAAAAAAAATACATTCGAACTTAAATAAAAACAGGCTAATCTGTATGCGTTGTGCTTGTGTTAAAGAACAATTGAATGCAATATTTACTAATAAAAAACAGCAAAAATAATAAAGAACAAGCAAGAACGTTAACTTCGGAAGCACCGAAGCTCAAATACCCGCCACACGAAACTTTATTAATTTTCTTGAAAAAATAAAAAAAATTTAAGGTGAGTTTGTATGGGACTATATGTTATAGTGGCTCGATCCTTGTCATATCGGAAGCATATTTATAGGATAACAGTAGAAGTCATTTTACACAGATTGGAGTGAATATATCCATAAATAAGAACTATTTTCATACAAAATCTGAAAAATGGGCGCTTGGTATGTATGGGGGCCATATCAAAAAATGGGCGTGGCACCTTTCTTTTGAAATTGAATGTCATTAAACTGCTTTTATCCATAATTGTAGTAAATACATTTACAAATAATAACAATTTTCATACAAAAAATCGAAAAAAAATGGCAAGTTTGCATGGGGGCTATGTCTAAAAATGGGCGTGGCACCTTTCTTCTGATATTGGATGGATTGATATTGGACTAAAAGTGTTTTTACCCGATTTGTAGTCATAACATTCATAAATAATAACTATTTTCATACAAAAAAATTGAAAAAATGGTAAGTTTGTATGGGGCCTATTATCTAAAAGTGGGCGTGGCACCTTGGTTTTGCCATACAAACTGCCTAGGAACACAAAAAGCTTAAGTTTCAAGTTTCAGGTCAATATCTTTAAAACTTTCCGAGAAATACGCATTGCAACAGACGGACGGACGGACGTACAGACGGACAGACAGACAGACGGACATGGCTAGATCGATCTCGTCTCGTCGTGCTGATCAATAATATATATACTTTATGGGGTCTCCGATGCCTCCTTTAATGCGTTACAAACTTTCAGACAAACTGAATATACCCTTCACACTATGTGTGGCGGGTATAAAAAATAATTAATTTATGCAATTGACGCACTCAAATTGTAA